>CM033473.1:10602928-10641690 GCA_019447015.1 Hymenochirus boettgeri | reverse complement strand
GTTTTCTCTAACCCTAGAATGTATCATTCACTAACCCTAGAATGTATCGTTAGTTTTCTCTAACCCTAGAATGTATTGTTCGTTTTCAGTAAACCTCGAATGTATCATTCGCTAACCTTCGAAAATATTGGGTTTTTTTGGTAACCCTCGAATGTATGGTTCGTTCTCTCTAACCCTAGAATGTTTCATTCGCTAACCCTAGAATGTATCGTTCGTTTTCAGTAAACCTTGAATGTATCGTTCGCTAACCCTAGAATGTATCGTTCGCTAACCCTAGAATGTATCATTCGTTTTCAGTAAACCTCGAATGTATCGTTCGCTAACCCTCGAAAATATTGTTTGTTTTTGGTAACCCTCGAGTGTATGGTTCGTTTTCTCTAACCGTCCCTATAAACACCTCTTAGCCACTATCTAACACACCCTTAACACCTGGCTGTGATATGCTAATTGGGATTTTCCGGGTACATAATTGCCACAGATTCTTGTACAAGTCATTCTGAATTGAGAAAGCCAGTCGGATGACTACGAGAAACGTCTTCAAGAACTACATTTCAAGTCCAGTTTGATCTAATTGAATACAACAGATATACCATGACCTGGATGAATGAGAACCTTCACAAGATAACATTCTAGGTTGTGTGATACATTCTAGGGTTGGAATGATACATTCTAGTGTTTGTGAATGATACTTCTAGGGTTAGAGAAAACGAACCATACACTTGAGGGTTACCAAACACAAACAATATTTTTTGAGGGTTACTCTCTAGCGATCAGCTTTTTAAAAAAACTGCTGATTGAGAAGATTGGTTAAAGGGTTGTGTGTCAAGGCCCTGGCTGTGAAGACTGTGGAGTGGCTAGGCCCCTGCATTTTCGTCCCTGGCGATGCTTTCCTCATATTTTGTAAAAGGAAAATCATTCAGTGGGCAAAAGGGTGCTGTTTGCTTCCTATACTAAATATAATATGTATAATGGTGGTAATTTGCCATTTGGCTGTGACACGTGCAGCTGATCCCATCGGTCTATCGGTTGTCCAGTTTTATGAAATTAAATTGTAAATGATCCAGGAGTGTGTTTAATACAATTAGTGCCATTTGTATTATGACATCATCACTTTTTATCACTTTTAAATTAATCACAGTGTACACACCACCATGGGGTATAGATCAGTCATTCAGGCAACCTACAGCATCAAAGGGCCTCATTAGCAGCATTATAGTAAGTATCCCTTCCCCTAGTTGGTAAACTAGTCCTGCGGTCTTCAATAGACACAAGGTTTATCAGGCCATATAGTGGCACAGGTACTAATTCCCGAGCTTGTAAACTACTAATCACTATACAGACTGGTATTACAGTATGTGGAATATGGGCATTTACTCTGTCCGTGTGTACAAGGGCCTTAAGGTATGCGTTCACTTGGGCGTTGTTCGTTGATTATCGTCCAGAACGCCTGTTGTCACGTGCGTGCACGCACTTGGGGGTCGACTCTCGTTCGTCCTATCAGACGTTGTGTACAAGGCTTTGGATCCAAACATTTTGGAATCCAGATTATCTAGTATGATACTGTCGCTCTTAGGGTAATCTGATTGAGTATGTTTAGGGACACACGAAAGGTTGTCCCCCTTAATGATGTGGATCTGGATAATACTTTCCATGCATCAACGAGATGTTAGGTGAATTAGACGTTTCACAAGTTGATGTCATATCTAGCACTATATCGGGGGGTTGACGGACCCTGGCATAGTGTGTGGCCAGCATAAAAGGTTGACTCGGTTTCCAACTTAAAGGACAACTATCTCACCTCACCCTCGCTCCTCTTCCTCCATACTGCATAGTACCCTGGGTGAGGACCTAAAATCGCTAAGTAGTCCTCACCCTGGGTACTTTCCCTAACTCCTGCACTACTTACCGCAAATCTGCTTCGCCGATCGCTCATCCTCCTCCGCTCTTCCTGCTTCAGTGAGAGATCGCGAGGCCAGCCAATAGGAAGATACGCTCTGCAAGAGGCGTGTCTTCCAATTGGCTGCCTCGCGACTGTCACTGACAGTAGGAGAAAGTGGAACGTGTGGATCGGCGAAGCATATTTGCGGTGAAGTAGTGCAGGAGTTTAGGGAAGTACCCAGGGTGAGGACTTAGCGATTTTAGGTCCTCACCCTGGGTACTATGCTGCAGTGGATCGGGGAAAAGGTGAGTATAATTGTCCTTTAAAATTAGCATAGTATCATGTGCAGGGTTGGATGGAGTAAAGATAATTAGAGTTCCCCAGTAGACGACATAGCTCAGCCGGAAACCTGCAGAATTATGATTGTCCACAATGTCCTGTCTGAGGGATACACAACATCTCTCTTGTTTATATTTCAGCCTTGACTTTTAAAAATGATACAAACTATAGAACATGCAGAACTGAGGACATTCTATATTCATCGCTTAGTTTTATATACCAATATTACAATACGGACAACTGTGTAACTAGCACGTTCTATATTTATATCGCTACTTATTATATACCAATATTACAATACGACAATGTGTAACTAATCACGTTCTATTTACACCTACTACTTATTATATACCAATATTACCATACGGACAATTGTAACTAAGCACTTCTATATTTATATCGCTACTTATTATATACCAATATTACAATACGGACAATGTGTAACTTAAGCCACGTTCTATATTTAATATTCGCTACTTATTATATACCAATTACAATACGACAATGTGTACTAAGCACGTTCTATATTTACCATCGCTACTTATTATATACCAATATTTCAAATACAGACAATGTGTAACTAGCACGTTCTATATTTATATCGCTACTTTTATATAACAATATTACAATACGGACAATGTGTACTAAGCACGTTCTATATTTATATCGCTAGTTTATTATATACCAATATTTCAATACAGACAATGTGTACACTAAGCACGTTCTATATTTACAAAATCGCTACTTATTATATACCATTTTTCAATAGCAGACATGTGTAACTAAGCACGTTCTATATTTATATCGCTACTTATTATATACCAATATTACATACGGACAATGTGTACTAAGCACCTTCTAATTTACCATCGCTACTTACTTATTATATACCAATATTTCATACAGACAATGTGTAACTCAGCACGTTCTATATTTACACTCGCTACTTATATATACCAATATTTCCATCACAGACAATGTGTAACTAAGAGCACGTTCTATATTTATATCGCTACTTATTATAATACCAATATTACAATACGGACAATGTGTCTAAGCACGTTCTATATTTATATCGTTCTTCTTATAGACAATATACAATATGGACCATGTGTAACTAAGCACGTTCTAATATTTACATCGCTACTTATTATATACCAATATTTCAATACAATGTTAACTAGCACGTTCTATATTTATATCGCTACTTATTATATACCAATATTACAATACGGACAATGTGTAACTAGCACGTTCTATATTTACAATCGCTACTTATTATATACCATATTACAATACGTACAATGTGTCACTAAGCACTTCTATATTTACATCGCTACTTATTATACCAATATTACAATACGGACAATGTTTAACTACACGTTCTATATTTACATCGCTACTTATTATATACCAATAATACAATACGGACAATGTGTACTAAGCACGTTCTATATTTATATCGTTACTTATTATATACCAATATTACAATATGGGACACTGTGTACTAAGCACGTTCTATATTACATCGCTACTTATTATATACAATATTTCAATACAGACAATGTGTAACTAACGCGTTTCTATATTTATATCGCTACTTATTATTACCAATATTACAATACGGACAATGTGTAACTAAGCCACGTTCTAATATTTACATTCGCTACTATTATATACCAATATTACAATACGGACATGTGTAACTACGCCGTTCTATTTCTATATTTACATGCTACTTTTATAATACCAAAAATTACAATACGGCAATGTGTACAAAGCACGTTCTATATTTACATCGCTACTTATTATATACCAATATTACAAACGGACAATGTGTAACTAAGCACGTTCTATATTTACAAATCGCTACTTATTATATACCATATACAATAAGGACAATGTGTAACTAAGCACTTTCCTATATTATATCGCTACTTTATTATATACCCATATATACAATACGGACAATGTGTAACTAAGCACGTTCTATATTTTACAAATCGCTACTTATTTAATACCAATATGACAATACGGACAATGTGTAACATGCCACGTTCTATATTTATATAGGCTCTTATTATATACCATATTCAATACGGACTACTGCGTAACTAGCCATTCTATATTTCAATCGCTACTTATTTATATTCCCAATAATACCAAACGGACAATGTGTAACTTCATATATTTACAAATCGCTACTATTTATATACCATATTCAATACGGACTATGCGTAACTAAGCACTTCTAATATTCAATCGCTACTTATTATATCCAATATACAGTACGGCAATGTGTACTAAGCACATGTTCTACATCACATCGCTACTTATTATATACCAATATTACTTAACGGACAATGTGTAACTAACAACGTTCTACTATTTACAATCGCTACTTATTATTAACCAATATTCAATACGGACAATGTGTAACTAAGCACGTTCTATATTTATACGTTACTTTATTATAATACGGACATGTGTAACTAAGCACGTTCTATAATTTACATCGCTACTTATTTATACCCATATTACAATACGACATGGTAACTAAGCCTCTATATTTATCATCGCTACTTATTATAACTACGGGACAATGTGTAACTAAGCACGTTTCTATATTTACATCGCTACTTATTTATAACCAATATTACAATACGGACAAATGTGTAACTAAGCACGTTCTATATTTATATCGCTACTTAGTATATACCATATTACAATATGGACAATGTGTAACGAAGCACGTTCTATATTTACATCGCTACTTATTATATACCAATATGTACAATACGGACAATGTTAACTAGCACGTTCTATATTTAACAATAGCACTTATTATATACCAATATTCAATACGGACAATGTGTAAAACAAGCTTTTCTATATAATCGTTCCTTATTATATACCAATTTCAAATACGGCATTGTGTAACTAAGCCATGTTTTAATTTACATCGCTACTTATTATATACCAATATTCAATCATGGACAATGTGTAACTAAGCATGTCTATATTTACATTGTTACTTATTATATACTAATATATTCATACGACAATGTGTAACTAGCACGTTTTTCTATATTTCCATTGTTCTTATTATATACCTAATATTACTCAATACAGACAATGTGTAACTAGCATGTTCTATTTTCAATCGCTACTTATTATATCCATATTACAATACGGACAATGTGTAACTTTACCACTTTCTATATTAACGCTACTTATTATATACAACATATTTCAATACAGGACAATGTGTAACTAAGCAATTTCTATATTATATCGCTACTTATTATATACCAATATTCCATACGACAATGTGTAACTAAGCACGTTATATATTTATCGCTACTTCTTATATACCAATATTACAATATGTACAATGTGTAACTAAGCCCTTCTATATTTAACAAATCGCTACTTTATATATACCAATTTCAATACGGACAATGCGTAACTAAGCATGTTCTATATTTATATCGCTACTTATTATATACCAATATATTCATACGAACAATGTGTAACTAAGCACTTTCTATATTTACAATCGCTATTATATTACAATATTACAATACTGGACAAGTGTAACTAAGCACGTTCTAATTTATATCGCTACTTATTATATACAATATTACAATACGGACAATGTGTAACTAAGCACGTTCTATTATTTAACATCGCTACTTATTATATACCAATATTACATTACGGAACAATGTGTAACTAAGCACGTTCTATATTTACATCGCTATTATTATATACCAATATTACAATCGGACAATGTGTAACTAAGCACGTCTATATTTTACAGCGCTACTTATTATAACCAATATTACAATACGGACAATGTGTAACTAACACGTTCTATATTTATTCGCCTTATGATATCCATATTACAATACGGACAATGTGTAACTCAGCACGTTCTATTTACATCGCTTACTATTATATCCCAATATTAACAATACGGACAATGTGTACTAGGCAGTTCTATATTTACATCGCTACTTATTATATACCAATATTACAATATGGACAATGTGTAAACTAAGCATGTTCTATATTTACAATCGTTACTTATATTCCCATATTTCAATACAGACAATGTGTAACTAGCATGTTCTTATTGACATCGTTACTTTTATATACCAATATTACATACGGACATGTGTAACTAAGCACGTTCTATATTTTATCCTACTTATTTACCAATATTTCAATACGACAATGGTGTAACGAAGCCGTTCTATATTATATCGCTACTTATTATTACCAAATTACAATATGGACAATGTGTACTAGCACGTTCTATATTTACAATTCGCTACTTATATATACCAAAATTACAATATGGGCACAAATGTGGTAACTACATTTTTATTTACATCGTTACTTATTATCACTAATAATTTTCAATAAGACAATGTGTAACTAAGCACTGTTCTATATGTTACATCGTTACTTATTATATACCAATTTACAATACGGACACTGTGTAACTAACCACTTTCTATATTAATATCGCTACTTATTATATACCAATATCCAATACAGACAATGTTAACTAAGACACTTTCATCATTTATATCGCTACTTAATATAACCAATTTCAATACGACATGTGTAACAAGCACGTTATATATTTTACAAATCGCTACTTATTATATACCAATATTACAATATGGACAATGTGTAACTAAGCACTTCTATATTTACATCGCTACTTATTATTGCTAATATTACAGACGGACAATGGTACTAAGCACGTTCTATATTTACAATCGCTACTTATTATTACCAATATTCAATACAGACAATGTGTAACTAAGCATGTTCTATATTTACTCGCTACTTATTATATACCATATTACAATACGGACAATGCGTAACTAAGCACTTCTATATTTACAATCGCTACTTATTATATACCAATTTACAATATGGACAATGTGTACTTAAGCACATTCTATATTTACACTCGCTACTTATTATATACTAATGTTACAATATCGGACAATGCGTAACTAAGGCATGTTCTATATTATATCGCTACTTATTAATACCAATTTTCAATACGACAATGTGTACAAGCACGTTCTTAGATTTATATCGCTACTTATTATAATACCAATATTTCAATACGGACAATGTGTAACTAAGCCGTTCTAATTTTACATCTCTACTTATTATATACCAATATTACAATATGGACATGTGAAACTAACATCGTTCTATATTAATCGCTACTTTATTATATACCAATATTACAATACGGACAATGTGTAACTAAGCATGGTTCTATATTTACATCGTTACTTATTATATACAATATTACAATTAACGACAATGTGTTAACTAAGCACGTTCTAATATTTACATCGCTACTTATTATATACCAGTATTTCCAATACAGACACTGTGTAACTAAGCATGTTTCTATATTACATCGTCTTATTATATACCATATTACAATAAGGACACTGTTTAGCTTAACACTTTCTATATTTTTATAATCGCTACTATATATCCAGATATTTCAATACAGACAATGTTGTAACTAAGCACGTTTTATTTTACCATCGTACTTATTATATACCAATATTACAATACAGACAATGTGTAACTAAGCACATTTCTACTATATTATATACTTACTTATTATAATACGGACAATTGTAACTAGCACGTTCTATATTTATATCGCTACTTATTCTATACCAATATTTACAATACGACAATGGTGTAACTAAGCGTTCTATATTAAATCGCTATTATTATAACCAATATTACAATACGGCAATGTTTAACTAAGCACGTTCTATATTTATCATCGTTATTATTATACAATATACGGACAAGTGTAACAAGCACGTTCTATATTTATACGCTACTTATTTATACCAATATTTACAATACGGACAATGTGTAACTAGCAACGTTCTATATTTATATCACTACTTATTAATATCCAATATTACAATAGACAATGTGTACTAAGCACGTTCTATTTTATATCGCTACTTTTATATACCAATATTACATAACGGACAATGTGTAACTAAGCACGTTCCTATATTATATCGCTTATCTTATTCATCAATCGGACAATGTGTACTAAGCACGTTCTATATTTAATATCGCTACTTATTATATCCATATTTTCAATACAGACAATGTGTATTACTAGCATGTTCTATATTTACAATCGCTACTTATTATATACCAATATTACAATACGGACATGTGTAACTAAGCACGTTCTATATTTATAATACTTATCTTTATTATATACGGACACATGTGTAACCTAAGCACCGTCTATATTTATATCGTACTTATTATATACACAATATTACAAAGGACAATGTGTAACTAAGCACTGTTCTATATTTACTATCGTCTACTTATTATATACCATTATTACCATCCAGACAATGGTAACTAAGCACGTTCTATATTTATATCCTACTTATTATATACCAATATTCAATACGGACAATGTGTAACTAAGCACGTTCTATATTTAATATCGCTACTTAATTATATTACCAATTACAATACGGACAATGTGTAACTAAGCACGTTCTAATATTTACATCGCTTACTTATTATATATATACCAATCTTACAATAGGACCAATGTTAACTAAGCACGTTCTATTTACATCGTACTTATTATATACTCAATATCACCAACGACAATGTGTAACTAAGCACGTTCTATCTATATTTTACATATACAACAAGTAACAACCAGACAATCTCACCTTCTTATACACCAATATTTACATACAGGACAATGTGTAAATAAGCACGTCTATATTACATCGCTACTTATTATAATACCAATATTTACAATACGGACAATGTGTAACTAAGACGTACTATATTTACATCGCTACTTATTATACCAATAGGTACAATAGGACAATGTGTAACTAAGCACGTTCTAATATTTACATCGCTACTTATTATATACCAATATTACAATACGGACCATGGTATAAGCACGTTCTATATTTATATCGCTACTTATTTAATACCAATATTTCATACAGACAATGTGTAACTAGCACTTCTATATTTATAGCTACTTATTATAACAATATTTCAAGACAATGTGTAACTAAGCACTTATATCTACATCGCACTTATTATATACCAATCATACAATACGGACAATGTGTAACTAAGGCACTCTATATTTACATCGCTACTTATTAATACACTAATTTCAATACGGACAATGGCGAACTAAGCACGTCTATATTTAAATCGCTACTTATTATATACCAATATTACAATACGGACAATGTGTAACTAAAAGCATGTTCTATATTTACACTCGCTACTTATTATATACAATATTACAATAACGGACAGTGGTAACTAAGCACTGTTCTATATTTACATCGCTACTTATTATATAACCAATATTAACAAATGGGCACAATGTTAACTAAGCACTTCTATATTTACATCGCACTTATTAATACTAATTACAATACGGACAATGTATAACAGTTCTAGTAATTTAATCGCTACTTTTATACATATTCAGTAGACATGTGTAACTAAGCCGTTCTATATTTAGATCGCTACTTATTATAAAATACCAATATTTTCCGAATAATGACAATGTGTAAACTAAGCACGTTCTATATTTACATCGCTACTTATTATTTACCAATATTTACATGGACAATGTTACTAAGCACGTCTATATTTACATCGCTACTATTATATACCAATATTACAATATGGACAATGTGTAACTAAGCACTTTCTATATTTAATCGCTTTACTTTATTATAATACGGACAATGTGTAACTAAGCATCGTTCTATATTTACATCGCTACTTATTATATACCATATTACAATACGGACAATGTGTAAACTAAGCACGTTCTATATTATATCATCTTACTTATTTACCAATATTCAATCGGACAATGTGTAACTAAGCACGTTCTATATTAATCGCTACTTATTATATACCATATTTCAATACGGACAATGTGTAACTAAGCACGTTCCATGTATTTTATATCTATACTATTATAATACAGACATGTGTAACTAAGCACGTTCTATATTTATATCGTTACTTATTATATACAATTTTCATACAGGACATGTGTAACTAAGCCATGTTCTATATTTACATCGCTACTTATTATATACCATATATCAATACGGACAATGTGTAACTAAGCCCGTTCTATATTTATATCCTACTTATTATATACCAATATGAACACAGGACAATGGTGTAACTAAGCACGTTCTATATTTATATCGCTACTTATTATATATACCAATATTACAATACGACAGTGTGAATAAGGCACTTTCTATATTTATCGCACTTATATATACCAATATTACAATACGGACAATGTGTAACACAGCACAGTTCTATATTTAATTCGCTACTTATTATATACCGATATTACAATAACGGACAATGTGTAACTAAGCATGTCTATATTTAATCGCTACTTATTATATACCAATTTACAATACGACAATGTGGAAACAAGCCGTTCTATATTTACAACTCGTTACTTATTATACCAATATTACAAACGGACAATGTGTATCTAAGCACTTCTATATTTATATGCTACTTATTATATACAATATTACAATACGGACAATGTGTAACTAAGCAGCGTTTCTATTTAGCAATCGCTACTTATTATATACCAATATTACATACGGACGACAATGTGTAACTAAGCACGTTCTATATTTATATCGCTACTTATTATATACCAATATTAACAATACGGACAATGTGTAACTAAGCACGTTCTATATTTAATTCGCTACTTATTATATACCAATATTACATAACACATGTGTACTAGCGTTCTATATTTACATCCTATTTATATCCATATTACAATACGGACATGGTAACTAAGCACGTTCTATATTACATCGCTACTTATTATATACCAATATTACAATACGGACAATGTGTAACTAAGCACTGTTCTATATTTACATACATCGTATCTTATAATACCAATATTCAATACGACAATGTGTAACTAAGCCTGTTCTATATTTACATCGTTATTATATACCAAATATTTACAATACGGACAATGTGTAACTAAGCACGTTTCTATATTTACATCGCTACTTATTATATACCAATATTTCAATACGACAATGTGTAACTAAGCACGTTTCTATATTTATGATCGCTACTTATATATACCAATATTTCAATACGAGACAATGTGTAAACTAAGCACTTCTATATTTAAATCGTACTATATATACCAATATACAATACGGACAATGTGTAAACTAGCACGTTCTATATTTACATCGCTACTTTATTATATACAAAATTACATATTGACAATGTGTAACTAAGCACTGTTTCTATATTTACATCGTACTTATTATATACAATATTTCAATACAGACAATGTGTAACTAAGCACGTTCTATATTTACATCGTACTTATTATATACCAATATACAATACGGACAATGTTTGTAACTAACCCTTTCTATATTTATATCGCTACTGTATTATTATACCAATATTTCAATACAACAATGTGTAACTAAGCACGTTTCTATATTTATCGCTACTTATTATATACCATATTTCAATACAGACAATGTGTAACTAAGCACGTTATATATTTATCGCTACTTATATATACCAATATTACAATACTGGACAATGTGTAACTAAGCACTTCTATATTTACATCGCTACTTATATAGCAAATATTACAATACTGACAATGTGTAAACTAAGCACGTTCTATATTTATCGCTACTTATTATATACCATATTTCACAATACGACAATGTGTAACTAAGCATGTTCTATATTTACATCGCTACTTATATATACCAATATTACATAAGGACATGCGTTAACTAAGCACGTTCTATCAGTACAATCGCTACTTATTATATACCAATATTTCAATATGGACAAGTGTAATTAAGCACGTTCTATATTTACAATCGCTACTTATTATATACCTAATATTCCAATACGGACAATGTCGTAATAAGCACGTTCTATATTTAAATCGCTACTATTATATACCAATATTCAATACAGACAATGTGTAACTAAGCACTTTCTATATATATCGCTACTTATATATACCAATATGCAATAACGAACATGTGTAACTAAGCACGTTCTATATTTACATCGCTACTTAATATATACCAATATTACAATGAGGACAATGTGTAACTAAGCACGTTCTATATTTAATCTACTTATTATATACCATATAAATACGGACAGTGTAACTAAGCCTGTTCTATATTTACATCGACTTATAATACAATATTACATTACGACAATGTGTAACTAAGCACGTTTCTATTTACATCGCTACTTATTATATACCAATATTACAATACGGACAATGTGTAACTAACGCACGTTCTATATTTAACATCGTTACTTATTATATACCAATATTCAATAGAAATGTGTAACTAAGACACTTCTATATTTATATCGCTACTTATTATATACCAATATTTCAATACGACAATGTGTAACTAAGCTAAGCACGTTCTATATTTACATCGTTACTTATTATATACCAATATTACATACGGACAATGTTGTAACTAAGCACGTTCTATATTTACATCGTTACTTATATCATACTGACAATGTGTAACAAGCAGTTCTATATTTATATCGCTACTTATTATATACCAATATTACAATAGACAATGTGTAAACTAAGCACGTTCTATATTTTACACTTAACATCGTTACTATATTAATACCAATATTACAATATCTGACAATGTGTAACTAAGCACGTTTCTATTATATTTATATCTATTATCTTTATATAATACGGACAATTAACTAAGCACGTTCTAATATTTATGCGCTACTTATTATAACCAATATTACATACGGACAATGTGTAACTAAGCACGTTCTTATTTAATCACTATTTATTATATACCAATATATCATACGGACAATGGGTAAACTAAGCACGTTCTATATTTACATCGCTACTTTATTATATACCAATATTACAATACGGAAACAATGTGTAACTAAGCACTTCTATATTTATAGACATATTATATCGTACTTAATATAATACGGACCATGTGTACTAACACGTTCTATATTATATCGCTACTTATTATACCAATATCAATACGGACAATGTGTAACTAAGCAGTTCTATATTTACATGCGTACTTATTATATCCATATTACAATACGGAAATGTGTAACTAAGCCGTTCTATATTTATATCGTTACTTATTATAATACGACAATGTGTAACTAAGCACGTCCTATATTTATCATTTTCGCAATACTACGATGTAATATACTGATCCAATAAATGTACATATCGGACAATGTGTAACTAAGCACGTCTATCTTTAACTGCTCTTATTAATACCAATATTTACATACACCAATGTGTACTAAGCACGTTCTATATTTATATCGCTTACTTATTAATATACCAATATTACAATACGGACAATGTGTAACTAAGCACGTTCTATATTTCTCATCTCTACTTATTATATACCAATATTACATACGGACAATGTGTAACTAAGCACGTTCTATGATGTTTTACAAATGACATCGTTAGCTTATATATTAACCAATATTACAATACGGACAATGGTACTAAGCACGTTCTATATTTACATCGTCTACTTATTATATACCAATATTCAATACGGGACAATGTGTAACTAAGCACGTTCTATTATTAATCGTACTTATTATATACCAATGATTACAATACGACAATGGTAACTAAGCAGCGTTCTATATTTATACCTCGCTACTTATTATATAACCATCAATAAGGACAATGTGTAACTAAGCACGTTCTATTTACTCGCTATATTATATACCAATATTTACAATACGACAATGGTAACTAAGCACGTTCTATATTTACATCGCTACTTATTATATACAATATTACAATACGGGACAATGTGTAACTAGCACGTTCTATATTTATATCGCTACTTATATATACCAATATTTCAATACGAGCAATGTGTAACTAAGCACTTTCTATATTTACATCGCTACTTTATATACCAATATTTCAATACGAGACAAGTGTAACTAAGCACGTTATATATTTACATCGCTACTTATATATACCATATTACAATAAGGACAATGTGTAACTAAGCACATTCTATATTTATACAAATCGCTACTTATTATATACTAATATTCAATAACGGACATGTCGTAACTAAGCACGTTCTATATTTATATCGTCACTTAGTTATATACCAATAGTTCAATACGGACAATGTTGTACTAAGCAGTTCTATATTTACTCGCTACTTATTAATACCAATATTACAATACGGACAATTCGTAACTAATCACGTTCTCTATTTTAATACGCTACCTTATTATATAACCATATTACAATATGGACAATGTGTTAACTAAGCACGTTCGTATATTTTACATCGCACTTATTATAACAATATACAATACGGACAATGTGTAACTAAGCACTGTTCTATATTTATATCGCTACTTATTTATACATATCAATACGACAATGTGTAACTAAGCACGTTTCTATATTTTACATCGCTACTTATTATATACCAATATTTCAATACGGACATGTGTAACTAAGCACGTTCTCCCTATATTTCAATCTGCTACTTATTATATTACCAATATTACAATATGGACAATGTGTACTAAGCACGTTCTATATTTACATCGTACTTATTAATATACCAATATTACAATACGAGACAATGTGTAACTAAGCACGTTCTATATTTATCTCTATATATATACAATACGGAACAATGTGTAACTAATCACGTTCTATATTTAATCGCTACTTTTATACCAATATTACAATAGACAATGTGTAAACTAACGTTCTATATTAATCACTACTATTATATACCAATATCAATACGGACAATGTGTAACAAGCACGTTCTATATTTATATCGTTACTTATTATATACAATATTACAATCGGACAATGTGTAACTAAGCACGTTCTATAATTTATATCGTTATCTATATTATACATACGGACAATGTTGTAACTAAAGCACTTCTATATTTATATCGCTACTTATTTATACCAATATTTCAATACAGACAATGTGGAACTAAGCACTGGTTCTATATTAACATCGCTACCTTATTATATACCAATATTACAATACGGACAATGTGTAACTAAGCAGTTCTATATTTAAGTCGTTACTTTATTATAATAACGGACAATGTGTAACTAAGCACGATTCTATAATTTACATCGCTACTTATTATATACCAATAACAATACGGACAATGTTAACTAGAAGCACGTTCTATTTTATATCGCTACTGTATATATATACCAATTTCAATACGGACAATGTGTAACTAAGCACGTCTATATTTTACTCGCTACTTATTATATACCAATATTACAATACGGACAATTAACTAAGCACGTTCTATATTTACATCGCTACTTATTATATACCATATTACATGCGACAATGTGTAACTAAGCACTTCTATATTTACATCGCTACTTATTATATACCAAATTCAATACGGACAATGGTAACTAAGCACGTCTATATTTATATCGCTACTTATTTTAACCAATATTACATACGGACAATGTGTAATAAGCCGTTCTATATTTACATCGCTAATTATATATACCAATATTACAATACGGACAATGTGTAACTAAGCACGTTCTATATTTATATCGCTACTTATTATATACCAATATTACAATACGGACAATGTGTAACAAGCACGTTCTATATTTACATCGCTACTTATTATATACCATATTACAATACGGACAATGTGTAACTAAGCACGTTTTCTATATTACATCGCTACTTATTATACATATTACAATACGGACAATGGCTTACTAAGCACGTTCTATATTTACATCGCTACTTATTATATACCAATTAAATACGGACAATGTGTAACTAAGCCACTTTTCTTGTTAATTCGATACTTATTATATACCAATATTATCAATACCGACAATTTGTAACTAAGCACTTTTTATATTTTAATCGCTACTTATTATATACCAATATTCAATACAGAACAATGTGTAACTAAGCACTTTATAATTTACATCGTACTTATTATTACCAATATTACAATAAGGACAATGTGTACTAAGCATTCTATATTTACAATGTACTTATTATATACTAATATTCAATACGACAATGGTACTAGCACGTTCTATATTTATATCGCTACTTTTATATACCAATATTTCAATACAGACATTGTGTAACTACAAATTTCTATATTTACATCGCTACTTTTATATACCATATTACAATACGGACAATGCGTAACTAAGCACGTTCTATATTTAATACTACTTTTATATACCAATATTACAATACGGACAATGTGTAACTAAGCACGTTCTATATTTACATTCGCTACTTATTATTACCATATTACATACGGACATGCGTAACTAAGCAGTTCTATATTTATATCCCTACTTATTATTATACCATATTCAATACAGACATTGATAACTAAGCACGTTCTATATTTATATCGCTACTTATTATATACCAATATTTCAATACGGACAATGTGTAATAAGCACGTTCTATATTTACACTCGTACTTATTATATACCAATATTACAATAGGACAATGTGTAACTAAGAACACGTTCTATATATTTATCATCGCTATTATTATATACCAATATTCAATACGGCAATGTGTAACTAAGCACTTTCTATATTTATAAACTGTTATACTTATTATAATACGGACAATGTGTAACTAAGCACGTTCTATATTTACAATCGCTACTTATTATATACAATTTACAATCGACAATGGTTAAACTAAGCACGTTCTATATTATATCGCTACTTATTATAACAATATTACAATATGGACAATGTAACTAAGCACGTTCTATATTTATATCGCTACTTTATTATATCCAATATTACAATACGGACAATGTGTAACGAAGCACGTCTATATTATACTAGTACTTATTATATACAATATTACAATACGGACAATGTGTAACTAGCACGTTCTATATTATATCGCTACTTATTATAATACCAATATTACAAATACGGACAATGTGTAAACTAAGCATGTCTATATTTACATCGTTAACTTATTATATACCATATTACAATACGGACAATGTGTAACTAAGCCACGTTCTATATTTACATCGCTACTTATTATATACCAATATTACAATACGGACAATGTGTAACTAAGCACGTTTATATTTATATCGCTATTATTATATACCAATATTACAATACGGACAATGTGTGAACTAAAGCACGTTTTATTATTTAATCGCTACTATTATATACCAATTACAATAGGACAAGTGTAATAAAGCACGTTTCTATATTTAAATCGCTACTATTATATACCAAATACACATACGGACAATGTGTAACTAAGCAGTTCTATTTACATCGCTACTATATATACCAATTACAATACGGACAATTGTAACTAAGCACTTCTATATTTACATATTAAGTACTTATTATACCAATATACAATACGGACAATGTGTAACACGCACGTTCATATTTATCGCTACTTATTATATACCAATATTACAATACGGACAATGTGTAACTAAGCACTTTCTATATTTAAACATCGCTACTTATTATATACCAATTATTACAATACGACAATGTGTAACTAGCACGTTCTATATTTATCTCGCTATTATTATATACCAATATTCACAATACGGACAATGTGTACTAAGCACGTTCTCTATTTACATCGCTACTTTATTATATAACAATATTACATACGGAAATGTGTAACTTAGCACTTCTATATTTACATCGCTACTTCTTATATACCCATATTACAATACGGACAATGTGTAACAGCACGTTCTATATTTAACTCGCTACTTATTATAACCAATATTACAATACGACAATTGTAACTAAGCCCGTTCAAATATTTACATCGCTACTTATTAATACCATATTACAATACGGAAAATGTGTGTAATAAGGCACTTCTCTATTTCATCGCTACTATATAATACCATTTACAATAGCGACAATGTGTAACTAAGCATTCTATATTTACACTCGTACTTAATATACCAATATTCCATACGGCAATGGTGTAACTAAGACGTTCTATATTTACATCGCTCTACTTATATACTAATATTGACAATACGGACAATGTGTAAAACTAAGCACGTTTCTATATTTACAAAGCTACTTATTATCTACAAGTATTACAATATGGACAAATGTGATACTCAAGTAGTTCTAATTTTACATCGCCTAATTTTATACACCAATATTACAATACGGCAATGGTATACTAAGCATGTCGGTCTATATTACATCGTCCTACGTTAATTATATACTAAATTAACTACGACAATGTGTAACTAAGCAAACGTCTAAATAATTTACATCGCTATTTCCTATACCATATTAATAACGGATGCAATGTGTAACTAAGCACTGTTCTATATTTACACGGTACTTTACCGTAACTATGACATGTGATATGTCGTATATATTCCGACTTAATTACAATATCAATACGGACAATGTGTAACTAAGAACGTTCTAGTATTTACTAGTACTTATTATTCCAATATTACAATACTGGCAATGGTAACTAAGACGTTCTATATTTATATCGTCTAATTAACTATACATATAACGGACAATGTGTGTGAGCTCCGGATCCTTCCTCCGTATTCCTTCAGTATAGGACGCCCAGAGTTAAGGTGTTAAAACAGCATTTGTACATGGCAGACAGATGGTGTCGAACCCCCACCTCTATTTAGGCTTGGTTTCTTTATTTTCACAAAATGGCCTCCTTAACACCTCTCTTGAACCAGTCACGTTCCTTCGCCAGTATGTTAACATTACAATCTTCAAAGGTATGTCCTTTATCCTTAAGATGCAGATAACAGCGGGAGTCCTGACCCGAGGAATTGGCTCTTCTCTGCTGGGCCATACGTGATGCAGTTGCTGTTTGGTCTCCCACATACAAATCAGTCCTCGGGTCAGGACTCAGCCGTGTATCTGCATCTTAAGGATATAAGGACATACCTTTGAAGATTGTAATGTAACATACTGGCGAAGGAACGTGACTGGTTCAAGAGAGGTGTTAAGAGAGGCCATTATGTGAAAATAAAGACCAAGCCTAAATAGAGGTGGGGGGTTCGACACCAAACTGTCTGCCATTACAATGCTGTTTTAACACCTTATCTGGGCGTTCCTATAACACCTCTTAGCCACTATCTAATCACACCCTTAACACCTGGCTGTGATATGCTAATTGGGATTTCCGGGTACATAATTGCCACAGATTCTTGTACAAGTCATTCTGAATTGAGAAAGCCAGTCGGATGACTAGCGAAACTTTCAAGAACTACATTTCAAGTCCAGTTGATCTAATTGAAATACAGATATACCTAGAATGATTCGTTAGTTTTCTCAACCCTAGAATGTATCATTCACTAACCCTAGAATGTATCGTTAGTTTTTCTCTACCTAGAATGTTTCATTCACTACCCTGAATGTATTGTTAGTTTTCTACCCTAGAATGTATCATTCACTAACCCTAGAATGTATCGTAGTTTTCTCTAACCCTAGAATGTATCATTCAATAACCCTAGAATGTACGTTAGTTTTCTCTAACCCTAGAATGTATCATTCCCTAATCCGAGAACGTGATCGTTAGTTCTCTAACCCAGAATGTATGGTTCGTTTTCTCTAACCCTAGAATGTATCATTCACTAACCCTAGAAGTATTGTTCGTTTTCAGAAACCTCGAATGTATCATTCACTAACCTTCGAAAATATTGGGTTTTTTTGGTAACCCTCGAATGTTTCGTTCTCTAATCCTAGAATGTATCGTTCGTTTTTCAGTAAACCTTGAATGTATCGTTCGCTAACCCTAATGTATCGTTCCCTAACCCTAGAATGTATCATTCGTTTTCAGTAAACCTCGAATGTATCGTTCGCTAACTCGAAATATTGTTTTTTTTGGTAACCCTCGAGTGTATGGTTCGGTTTCTCTTAACCATAGAATGTGTCATTGCTAACCCTAGAATGTATCATTCTAACTAGAATGTAGATGTATCGTTCGTTTTGTAAACCTCGAATGTATCGATCGCTAACCCTCGAAAATATGTTGTTTTTTGTAACCCTCGAGTGTATGGTTCGTTTTCTCTAACCCTAGATGTAGTCGTTATTTTCTCTAACCCTGAATGTATCGTTAGTTTTCTCTAACCCAGAAGGTTTTCGTTCGCCTAACCCTGGAATGTATCGTTCGTTTTCGGTAAACCTCGAATGTATCGTTCGCTAACTCCGAAAATATTGTTCGTTTTTGGTAACCCTCGAGTGTATGGTTCGTTTTCTCTAACCTAGAATGTTTTGTTCGCTAACCCTAGAATGTATCATCGTTTCGGTAACCTGGAATGTATCGTTCAGTAACCCTCGAAAATAATGTTCGTTTTCTCTACCCTAGAATGTATCGTTAGTTTTCTCTAACCCTAGAAGGTTTGTGTTCGCTAACCCTAGAATGAATCGTTCCTTTTCGGTAAACCCGAATGTATCGTTCGCTAACCCTCGAAAATATTGTTCGTTTTTGGTAACCCTCGAGTGTATGGTTCGTTTTCTCTAACCTAGAATGTTTTGTCGCTAACCTAGAATGATCATTCTTTTTTGGTAAACCTCGAATGTAATCGTTCGGTAACCCTCGAAAATTGTTCGTTTTGGTAACCCTCGCAGTGTAGGGTTAGTTTTCTCTAACCCTAGAATGTATCATTCACTAACCCTAGAATGTATCATTCGTTTTCTCTCTAACCCTAGAATGTATCGTTCACTAACCCTAGAATGTATAGTTAGTTTTCTCTAACACGAGAATGTACGTCCACTAACCCTAGATGATTGTTAGTTTTTTCTCTAACCCTAGAATGTATCATTCACTAACCCTGAAGTGTATCGTTAGTTTTCTCTAACCTAGAATGTATCGTTCAGTTTTTCTCTAACCCTAGAATGTTATCGTTAGTTTCTTTAACCCTAGAATGTATCAATTCGCTAACCCTAGAATGTATCGTTAGTTTTCTCTAACCCTATAAGTGTATCGTTAGTTTCTCTAACCTAGAATGTATTATTCGCTAACCTAGAAGTCATTCGCTAACCCTAGAATGTATCGTTAGTTTTCTCTAACCCAGAATGATCATCACTAACCCTAGAATGATTTGAGTTTCTCTAACCCTAGAATGTATACACTAACCCTAAGTATCGTTAGTTTTCTCTAACCCTAAATGTATTGTTCGTTTTCGAAAACCTCGAATGTATCATTCGCAACCTTGAACAAAATGTTATTGGGTTTTTTGGTAACCCTCGAATGATGGTCTTTCTATTTTCTAAACCCTAGAATGTTTCATTCGCTAACCCCTAGAAGTATCGTTCGTTTCAGTAACCTTGAATGTATCGTTCGCTACCCTAGAATGTATCGTTCGCTAACCCTAGAATGTATCATTCGTTTTCAGTAAACCTCGAATGTATCGTTCGCTAACCCTCAAAAATATTGTTTTTTTTTGGTAACCTCGAGTGTATGGTTCGTTTTCTCTAACCATAGAATGTGTCATTCACTAACCCGAATAACGTTCGTTTTCGGTAAACCTCGAATGTATCGTTCGCTAACCCTCGAAAAATATTGTTTGTTTTTGGTAACCCTCGAGTGTATGGTTTCGTTTTCTCTAACCCTAGAATGTTGTTCGCTAACCCTAGAATGTATATTCGTTTTCGGGTAAACCTCGAATGTATACGTTCGCTAACCCTCGAAAATATGTTTCGTTTTTGGTAACCCTCGAGTGTAGGTGTTTGTTTTCTCTAACCCTAGAATGTTTTTGTTCGCTAACCCTAGAATGTATCATGTTTTCGGTAAACCTCGAATGTATCGTCGGTAACCTCGAAAATATTGTTCGTTTTTGGTAACCTCGAGTGTATGGTTTGTTTTCTCATCCCTAGAATGTTTTGTTCGCTAACCCTAGAATGTATCGTTCGTTTCGGTAAATCTCGAATGTATCGTTCGCTAACCCTCTAAAATATATTGTTCGTTTTTGGTACCCTCGAGTATATGGTTTGTTTTTTTCTCTAACCTAGAATGTATCAATTCACTAACCCTAGAATGTATAGTTAGTTTTCTCTAACCCTAGAATGTATCGTTAGTTTTCTCTAACCCTAGAATGTATCATTCGCTAACCCTAGAATGTATCGTTCGTTTTTCAACCCTAGAATGTATCATTCGCTAACCTAGAACGTATCGTTAGTTTTCTCTAAACACCTAGAAAGTGTCAATCACTAACCCTAGAATGTATATCACTAAACCTAGAATGTATAGTTAGTTTCTCTAACACTAGAATGTATCATTCGCTAATAAACTAGAAGTAGTTAGTTTTTCTCTACCTCGAAAGTATCAATCACTAACCCTAGAATGTATCATTCATAAACCTAGAATGTATCATTAGTTTCTTAACCCTAGAATGATATTCGCAACCCTAGAATGTATCATTAGTTTTCTCTAACCCTAGAAGTATCATTCGCTAACACCTAGAACATATCGTTAGTTTTCTCAACCTAGAATGTATCTTATTTTCTCTAACCCTAGAATGTATCATTCACTAACCCTAGAACGTATCTTAGTTTTCTCTAACCCTAGAATGTATCATTAGTTTTCTCTAACCCTAGAATGATATCATTCACTAACCCTAGAATGTATCGTTAGTTTTCTCTAACCCTAGAATGTATCATTCACTAACCCTAGAACATATTGTTAGTTTTCTCTAACCCTAGAATGTATGTAGTTTTCTCTAACCCTAGAATGTATCGTTAGTTTTCTCTAACCCTAGAATGTATAGTAGTTTTCTCTAACCCTAGAATGTATCATTGCTAACCCTAGATGTATCATTCGCTAACCTAGAAACGTATCGTTAGTTTTCCTCTAACCCTAGAATGACGTTTAGTTTTCTTCTAACCCAATAGAATGTATCGTTAGTTTTCTCTAACCCTAGAATGTATCGTTATTTCTCTAACCCTAGGAATGATAATTGTGCTAACCCTAGAACGTATAGTTAGTTTTCTCTAACCCTAGAATATATCGTTAGTTTTTCTCTAACCCTAGAATGTATCATTCGCTAACCCTAGACGTATCGTAGTTTTCTCAACCCTAGATGTATATTCATTAACCCAGAACGTATCGTTAGTTTTCTCTAACCCTAGAAAGTATCGTTCGGTGACCCCGCAATGGCCGTAAACCCTCGAATGTAGCTTGCGCAAACCCTGCGATTGCCCCCTTGTGTTTAAGAAGTGTGTTTTTGGTGACAGTGACATGTTCCCCGACCATTTCCCAGGTGTCACAGCCATTTACAGTAAAGTTACCATTGTTTAGTTTAGCTAAAACGTTAGTTCATCCAAACGTTTCAAACTATCACTCCCCATTGACTTTAATGGTCCGTTTTTTGAACTTCGAACTTTATCAACGTTCAGAAACGAGGGCCTACTGTATATGTTCCGCCATCTCTACTGATCGCACGTACATAAGTAAGGTGTGAGTGCACTATTATATGTGTAAAACGACTGTACCGGACTTACGTTATATAGTATTTACATAGTAACCATAGTTTTAAAAACTGCGCCCCAGAGAAAAAAAAAAAAGCCCAGAGGAAATCAACACAGCACGGGGGAGAACATACAAACTCCTCGCAGATGTGTCCAAGGGGGATTCATATTCGTACACCACATCAGTACAAAACCTGCTGGACACAAATGGTATCACACCAATCACAGGTCAGGCTCTTCTGTTTACTTGGCTTTTCACTATTTTACTCAAAGCTCATGTAATGGAGGCACAGGGAAAGTCTATGCGGTGTACGATTGTAAAACCAGCCCTCTTTGTATATTTTATAAGCAGCTTGTTCAGAATAATAAAAATTATCCTGAATAAAAAAAAAAACTAAAAATAATTCTAAAATATAAGAAAAAAAAGTAAAAAATAAATAAAAAACAATAAAAAAAACAATAGCTTAAGAATATAAAAAAAAACTATAACTTGGTCTATTTTTATAAAACTACCTATACGCCTCTATTTTTACAAAAAACAACCTCTTTTCGTCGAGGGTTTAGCGATCGATACCTTCGAGGTTTAAACCGACAACGTAACGATACAGTCTAGGGTAGTGAATGATCCATTTCAGGTTGCAACTGACACATTCTATGGTTAGAGAAAACGAACCATTACACCTCGAGGGTTACCAAAAACAAACAATTTTTCGGAGGGTTAGCGACCGATACATTCGAGGTTTACTGAAAACGATGATACCATTTAGGGTTCCGGAAACGGATACACTTTAGGGTTAGCGAACGATACATTCAAGGTTTACTGAAAAACGAACGATACATTCTAGGATTATAAGAACGAACAACATGGAGGTTCCAAAAAAAACCCAATATTTTCCGAAGGTTTACTTGTGAAGATACTTCGCGGTTTACTGAAAACGACACAATACTCTAGGGTTAGTAGGAATGATACATTCTAGGGTTAGAGAAAACGAACCATACATTCTAGGGTTAGAGCAAACAACGATACATTCTAGGATTAGGGAATGATACATTCTAGGGTTTAGAGAACAACTAACGATACATTCTAGGGTTTAGTGAATGATACATTCTAGGGGTTAGAGAAAACTAACGATACATTCTGGGTTAGTGATGATACATTCTAGGTTAGAGAAAACTAACATACATTCTGGGGTAGTGAATGATACATTCTAGGGTTAGAGAAAACTACGATACTTAGTAGTGAATGATACCTTTGGGGTAGAACAACTAACGTCTACATTCTAGGTATATCTGGTTTGTATCAATTAGATCAACTGGACTTGAAATGTAGTTCTTGAAGACGTTTCGCTAGTCATCCGACTGGCTTTCTCAATTCAATGACTTGTACAAGAATCTGTGTGCAATTATGTACCCTGGAAAAATCCCAATTAGCAATCACAGCCAGGTGTTAGGGTGTGATTAGATAGTGGCTAAGAGGTGTTTATAGGAACGCCCAGAGTAAGGTGTTAAACAGCATTGTACATGGCAGACAGTTGGTTGTCGAACCCCCCCCACCTCTATTATGGCTTGGTTTCTTATTTTACATAATGGCCACTCCTTAACCACCTCTCTTGACCATTCACGTTCTTTCGCCAGTTATGTTACATTACAATCTTCAAAGGTATGATCCTTTTATCCTTAAGATGCAGATACAACGGCTGAGTCCTGACCCGAGGACTGATTTGTATGTGGGGGAGACCAAACGAGAACTGCATCACGTATGGCCCAGCAGAGAAGAGCCAATCATCCCGGGTCAGGACTCAGCCGTTGTATCTGCATCTGATGGATAAGGACATACCTTTTAAGATTGTAATGTTAACATACTGCGAAGGACGTGACTGGTTCAAGAGAGGTGTTAAGGAGGCCATTTATGTGAAAAATAGAAGAAACCAAGCCTAAATAGGGTGGGGGGGTTCGACACCATCTGTCTGCCATGTACAATCTGTTTTTGAACACCTTTACTCTGGTGTTTGTTTTTGGTAACCCTCGAGTGTATGGTTCGTTTTCTCTAACCATAGAATGTGTCATTTGCTAACCCTAGAATGTATCATTCACTAACCCTAGAATGTATCGTTCGTTTTCGGTAAACCTCGAATGTATCGATCGCTAACCCTCGAAAATATTGTTTGTTTTTTGTAACCCTCGAGTGTATGGTTCGTTTTCTCTAACCCTAGAATGTATCGTTAGTTTTCTCTAACCCGGTATAAAGGTTGGACTAGATGGACGTATGTCTTTATACAACCTCCAATACTATGTTACTATGTAACTGTTATACAGTCATTATGGGTAGGGTATAAAGGTTGGACTAGATGGACGTATGTCTTTATACAACCTCCAATACTATGTTACTATGTAACGGTTATACAGACATTATGGGTAGGGTATAAAGGTTGGACTAGATGGACGTATGTCTTTATACAACCTGTCTGTAACAGTTACATAGTAACTGTTACAGACATTATGGGTAGGGTATAAAGGTTGGACTAGATGGACGTATGTCTTTATACAACCTCCAATACTATGTTACTATGTAACTGTTATACAGACATTATAGGTAGGGTATAAAGGTTGGACTAGATGGACGTATGTCTTTATACAACAGGCAGGGAGTCCAAGCAGTAGAATGTTACAGTAGCCAAGACGGGAGGTTATAAGGGCATGGATGAGCATTTTAATATAGACTGGAGAGGAGAGAGATGAGAGGCCGGGAATCCAAGCAGTAGAATGTTACATTAGTCAAAACGGGAGATTATAAGGGCATGGATGGGCATTTTAATATAGACTGGAGAGGAGAGAGATGAGAGGCCGGGATTTCAAGCAGTAGAATGTTACAGTAGCCAAGACGGGAGATTATAAGGGCATGGATGAGCATTTTAGTAGTGGGGAGAGAGAGAGGAAAGGGCTGATCTTGGCAATATTGTGAAGTAGAAAACGACAGGTCCTAGCGACATTGTTAATGTGATGGTGGAAGTCAAAGATCACTCCAAGGCAGCGTGCAGATTCCACTGGGTTAATGACCATATTGTCAATAGAGATGGAGAAGGGTGGACTAGGTCCTAGTCTAAGGGGGAAATTATTAATTCTGTTTTGGATAGATTGAGTTTAAGGCAGCGGAGCGCCATCCAGGAAGAGATAGAGAGCAGACATTTAGAGATTTGGGAATGACCTTCAGGGGTTAGCGTGGGGGTGGACAAGTAGGTTTGGGTATAATCAGCAAATAAGTGATACTTAAAACGGAAAGAACTGATTATTCCTCCCAGAGAGATAGTGTAGAGGGAGAACAGCGAGGGTCTTAATACTGAGCCCTGAGAGACCTCCACACTAAGCGAACAGGAGAGGAAGTCTTATTAGCAAAAGAGACAGAGAAAGATCTGTTAGAGAGATAAGACAACCACGCCGCAGCTTGCCGCAGAGAATATAGAATCTGCATAAGAAGAGAGTGGTCCACAGTATCAAAGTCAGCCGATAGGTCAAGGAGAATGAGGACCGAGAACTGTCCTTTGGCTTTGGCAGCTTGTAGGTCATTTGAGACTATGCAGAGGCCCGGTCGGAATCCTGATTGTAACGGGTCCAATAAGTTATTAGCATGGAGGTATTTAGTAATGCGTGTAGAGACGAGACGTTCTAGGAGTTTAGATGCAAACGGTAAAAGGGAGACAGGGCGATAGTTTGACAGACAGGTAGGGTCCAGAGAGGGTTTTTTAAGAAGAGGTTTGACACACACATGTTTAAAGGCAGCAGGAAAAATCCCAGAGGTCATGGAGGAATTAAAAATGTGAGAAAGAGCAGGGGAAAGGATTTTAGCGCAGTGTCTGAGTAGGAAGGAGGGCATGAGATCAAGGGTTCACATTGTAAGCGGCAAGGACAATATGAGTTCGAAGACTTCAGAATGGGTGACAGGGGTGAAAGATTCCAGAACTGCAGACGGGGGGGCAGGGAAACGAAGGCGAGAGTTGTCTTCGGGTTGAGGGGATTAGAGTGCGGATATCATCTATTTTATTTCTAAAGTAGTCTGCAAAATCCTGAGGAGCGTTAATGGAATGAAGAGTGTCCGTAGAGGAGGGCTGCCCAGAGAGTGTTAAATAGGGAAAATAGACGACGTGGGTTATTTTGTTATTGTTTATAAGCGTGATAAAGTCGGAGTGTTTAGCTGCTGAAAGAGCCAAATTAAGACACGACAACATGAGCTTGAAATGGTTAAAGTCTGCCTGACTGCGTGTCTTGTTCCACAGCCACTCAGCTGCACGAGTACAGAGGTGTAGGAACTTAGTATCTGAATTGGGTCAAGGACGGGGGTTAGTGGGGTGATGTTTGTGAGTTTGTAGGGGGTAAAGGAGTCAATAGTAGTGGATAAGATAGAGTTATAAGAATGTATTAGGGAATCAGGGTTGGGATCAGACATGGGCAGCGAGGCTAGAACTGAGAGAGGATGATAGAGCCGGAAGGTCTATTACATGGGTGTTGGGAACAAGGACAGTAGATGGAGAGTCGGAGGAGAGGGGAGAGTAGGTGGTAGAGAAAGTAATTAGACTGTGATCAGAGAGTGGGAAGGAGTTACTAGCAAACTGAGACAGAAAGAGTTTTAGTAAAGACCAAGTCCAGGAGGTGACCATCCTTATGGTGCTAGTGTTGGTCACTGCTGGAGGGAGAAGGAGGAAAGCGAGAGGGCCAGGATTGCTTGATGTGACAATTGAAGTCACCTGGAATTATAGCCGGGCAGTCGGAGGAAAGAAAGATGGAGAGCCAGGGTTCACACTCTGTAAGGAAAGTGGCTGGGGCAGAAGGGGGTCTTTATACAACTGCTACCTGTAGACATAAGGGGTGAAAGAGTTGGCTATAGAATTATAATTTTAGGATTACAAATAGAATGGAATCTCACAGACCTACAATGAACCAAAGGGACGACAGATCTATAAAAATAGATACAGACGCCCAGATGTGCCCGCGATGCCCAATTACACTGCAAACAGAAGTCTCCTGAATTCTCCTGCAAGACCACCCCAAACTGCCCCAACCGAAAGGACTCTCCCTCCTGCTTCCCCATCACACCCTCTTTCGGCCACAACGCCCCCAGAACACCCCTAGCTTCACCTCCGCCCACCCCTTGATGATGTCACATATGTCGCGTTCCCCTTGCCATGGAGGATTGGACTAGACGGACATATTTCTTCATACAACCTCCAATAGTATGTTACTATGTAACTGTTATACAGACATTATGGGTAGGGTATAAAGGTTGGACTAGATGGACGTATGTCTTTATTCACCCTCCAATACTATGTTACTATGTAACTGTTATACAGACATTATGGGTAGGGTATAAAGGTTGGACTAGATGGACGTATGTCTTTATACAACCTCCAATACTATGTTACTATGTAACTGTTATACAGACATTATGGGTAGGGTATAAAGGTGGACTAGATGGACGTATGTCTTTATACAACCTCCATACTATGTTACTATGTAACTGTTATACAGACATTATGGTGGGTATAAAGTTGGACTAGATGGACGTATGTCTTTATAAAACCTCCAATACTATGTTACTATGTAACTGTTATACAGACATATGGGTAGGGTATAAAGGTTTGGCTAGATGGACGTTGTCTTTATACAACCTCCAATACTATGTTACTATGTAACTGTTTATACAGACATTATGGGTAGGGTATAAAGTTGGACTAGATGGACGTATGTCTTTATACAACCTCCAATACTATGTTACTAGTAATGTTAAACAGACATTATGGGTAGGTATAAAGGTTGGACTAGATGGACGTATGTCTTTATACAACCTCCAATACTATGTTACTATGTAACTGTTAAACAGACATTAGGGTAGGGTATAAAGGTTGGACTAGATGGACGTATGTCTTATAAAACCTCCAATATATGTTACTATGTAACTGTTATACAGACATATGGGTAGGGTATAAAGGTTGGACTAGATGGACGTAGTCTTTATACAACCTCCAATACTATGTTACTATGTAACTGTTATACAGACATTATGGGTAGGTTAAAAGGTTGGACAGATGGACGTATGTCTTATAAAAACCTCCATACTATGTTACTATGTAACTGTTATACAGACATTATGGGTAGGGTATAAGGTTGGACTAGATGACGTATGTCTTTATACAACCTCAATACTATGTTACTATGTAACTGTTATACAACATTATGGGTAGGTATAAGGTTGGACTAGATGGACGTATGTCTTATACAACCTCCAATACTATGTTACTATGTAACTGTTATACAGACATTATGGGTAGGGTATAAAGGTTGGACTAGATGGAATCATCACGTCACTCCAAATATATTATTATATGCAATTACAACTTTAGGTACGTGCATTTATAGAGAGTCAAGGATATGTCTGTTGGACTAGATGGACATGTCTTTATACAACTCCAATACTATGTACTATGTAACTGTTATACAGACATTTGGGTAGGGTATAAAGGTGGACTAGATGGACGTATGTCTTTATACAACCTACTATGTTACTATGTAACTGTTATACAGACATTATGGGTAGGGTATAAAGGTGGACTAGAAGGACGTATGTCTTTATACAACCTCCAATACTATGTTACTATGTAACTGTTAACAGACATATGGGTAGGGTATAAAGGTTGGACTAGATGGACGTATGTCTTTATACAACTCCAATACTATGTACTATGTAACTGTTATACAGACATTATGGGTAGGTATAAAGGTTGGACTAGATGGACGTATTCTTTATACAACCTCCAATACTATGTTATGTAACTGTTATACAGACATTATGGGTAGGGTATAAAGGTTGGACTAGATGGACTTAGTCTTTTATACAACCTCCAATGTTACTATGTAACTGTTATCAGACATTATGGGTAGGGTATAAAGGTTGGACTAGATGACGTATATCTTTATACAACCTCCATACTATGTTCTATGTAACTGTTAACAGACATATGGGTAGGGTATAAAGGTTGGACTGATGGACGTATGTCTTTATCACCTCCAATACTATGTTACTATTAACTGTTATACAGACATTAGGGTAGGGTATAAGGTTGACTAGATGGACATTGTCTTTATACAACCCCAATACTATGTTACATGTAACTGTTAACACTTATGGGTAGGGTATAAAGGTTGGACTAGATGGAGTATGTCTTTATACAACCTCCAATACTATGTTACTATGTAACTGTTATACAGACATTATGGGTAGGGTATAAAGGTTGGACTGATGGACGTATGTCTATAACAACCTCCAATACGATTACTATGTAACTGTTATACAGACATTATGGGTAGGGTATAAAGGTTGGAAGATGGACATATGTCTTTATACAACCCCAATACTATGTTACATGTAACTGTTATACGACATTATGGGTAGGGTATAAAGGTTTGGATAGAGGGAAACATATGTCTTTATACAACCTCCAATACTATGTTACTATGTAACTGTTATACAGACATTATGGGTAGGGTATAAAGGTTGGACTAGATCAATGATACCAAACCTGCGGCCCGGCCACATTTTTTTGCGTCCCGCACGGAGCCATGGGTGGTGTGGAAAGGGGCATAACCGGGCAGGTCGGGGGCGGAGGTACTCCCCGCGGCCCTCTTACAGTGCTTAGTGCCGCTAGTGAGGCCTCCCAGTGTCGGCTGGGTTGGGCACCCCTGGACTAGATGGACCTATGTCTATATAACCTCCAATACAATGTTATTTAATTTTTTCAAGCCAGGAATTAGTGATTAGATGTCTGTGTGACTTGTTTGTGTGCTTTGGTGTGGCCCTTGCCTGGGGCTCAGTACACACGCTTGATTCCAGCCACAAATGTCTGACGAATGAGGAGCCGGTTAATAGGTGTTTTGGCTGATAATCGCTGTTCGGTCAGGCATCGTTTGTTGATCTGCCAGGCCAGACCACCAATGCTGCAAAGCCGGTATGCTGGAGAAGGAAGAGAACATGGGAAAGACGAGGATGGGGAGGAGAATGGGACAATGTCAGGGTACCAAAACAAAAGACGTTTGAAGATTGAAAGATGAAAAGGCAGCAGAGCAGCTGCAGATTTATAGATTCAATTTGGAAGTTGTCTATCATCAGTTACAAAATTCCAAACACACATTCCTGATATGATCTCCCTGTTCTCTGTATAAGGAAATTATTCAGGTGGCCATTCAGTACAGAAACAGCTATTGGTATCCTATAGGGACGAATGGAGATTTTCGGTCACAACTGAACAATCCCACGGCGAATGGGATTGGATGATTAGTTGATACACACATGGCCGATAATTAGCAGATGCTGCCGGATCCCGCGAGATTTGCCTGAGCTTTGCGGAGATCACCTACCATACATTATAATTGGAAACCTCTTAAAAAATCACCTGGCCCAACTCATCAGAAATACAAATGGTTTTCAATAAATAATCTAAAATAATCTAATTGCAGGTTGAGGTAAGTGCTGGCGATTCCCTTCTATTCAAGGGTATAAATTGGGCACACGGTAGTCATATAAGTCATGATGAGAACTGAAAGAATTAAAGGGTATGTCCACTCTAAAAAAAAAAAAAAAACTTTTGCCCACTCCTAACCGCCAATTTAGATCTGTGTTAAAAACATCTGAATCCTACTTACAGCTGTTCGTTCCCGCGACTGTTTTCACTGGCTCTCTGCTTACAGGAAGCAGCAAAGAGGGGCCGGAACGGACAGTCAGCCAATCATAGATGCAGCTGCCGGGTACGAAGACAGCCGTGGGAACAAAGGGCTGTAAGTATGATTCCAAACCTTCTATTACAGATCTAACGGTTGTGGGTGGGCAGGGGAGAGCTAGAATATGGCAAAAAGATTGAGGAAGGGCAGCAATACAGGGACCTGGAGGGAGGGAGGGGAGGGCTCCTCTGCGCATGTCACAGTCCATATTGAAGTTAAGGATGCAGCAGGGACCAGCAAACGGGCCGAACCGGCAGCCGCGGCTGTGATTGGCTGAGAGGCAGCCAATCACAGACACGGCTGCAATCAATGGAGAGCACGGCAGGAGAAAAGGTCTGTAAGTAGAGTTTTGACTGAAGGGCAGTAATGGGGGGGGGGGGGTGTTTACCATGTGCATGTCACTGTCCTCTCAGAGGAGGAGGCAGAAACCTTTGGATAGGAAGACACCTCCTACTCTTCAGTTTCCGTGACAAGCACTGCAGGAGAACCATAAGGAGCACAGATGTTAAGTAAAGATCTTTGTAAACTATACAGTGGGTCCAGTAGTGGGTTAAATTTTAGTTTGAGGGGTAGACATGTTTTGAATGTGCTCTCTCTATTGGGACTATGTTGTCTGGAGACTTTAGTTCCCCTTTAAGACTTAGTTTGGTAATGGGATCTGGGTTACATTGTTTTTGCCCTATTATTCAGCAATTCTAGTGGTAGATAACAATTCCATGGGTGCCAACTCCAGACTTCCCCCTGGTGCCAGCAGTCAAGTGGTAGTTGGGTTGCTGCTGATGCGACTGCTTCCATTATTTTACATTTTGCTAAATACTGACAGATTTTTTTTAAAGAACTAAAAAAAAAATTTAATGTTAAATAAAATTCCAAACCACCCCCTTCCACTTATGTCGTATTAAGGACCTTAAATGCTAAGACCTCACCTGTTTGGTAATTACAATTGAAAGCAGTAGAGTCTGTCTTACAATGGGCCATGATTTCCTCACATGTCTGCTCTCTCGGAGAGACAGTTTTTGTGTGACAATCAAAATGGAGCAAGATCAGGTGGGAAATTACAGACAATAAATTGACTGGATTGAACAAAATATTGGTTGTGGCAGCCAAAGAGGTGCCGACATTTGCCTGTTAATTCTGCAACATCCAATGGAGTGTACATTTTTTTCTTCTCTACATGCAAAACCAGAAGATCTAGTGCACACTATAAATGCAGATACTTAGAATTCCTTCATTATATCTGGGAAGTGGCAAAATCTAAAAACAGATTCAAAACAAAAAGTGACAGTCAGACAGCAATTAAATTGTGTCAATCAATTGTATCATCCTGTATTATTCATGTATTCATTCCTATGGATATTTTCTACATGGTGGAATATCTATCCATGCCACACAATGGTCCCAGTGTGAGGGGTCCTGGGGTGGGGCATAATAGGAAGATGGGTGTCCATTGTGTAGGAGCGGTGGGGTAATTTGTGGCCCCGCCCATCCTGGTTTGCCGATTATAAAAGTTGGGAGGTAATTTCTATGATGATGTCCGTGATTGACAATATATGCAAATGATCTATGAGTTATTATGCCTTCTTATTTGGCTTTTAAAGGAGAACTATAGAATGCATGATGTTTGTTTTGAAAAAAATAAAATGAAAATTACTTGGGACAGGGATAAAGGAGGGGTATTTCCTACCTCCCAATATAGTTTCTGTGAGGAGCACCAGCCTTAAGAAAACTTATTCTGCCAGTCTTCCTCCTGGCTTCAGCTCTATCTTTAACACAGGAATAGTCCAGAACTAACCTGGCAAATGAAAACTGTACGTGCTGTAGCTCTTCAATGAAACAATATTGTGAGGTAGGAATAATCAATCCGACCTCCCAGCCCCAGGTACTTTCCATTTTTAAACAGTTAATTTTTAGAGTATAGTTATCCTTTAATGGTTTTGTATTTATGAGGGGGGGGAAATGATCTTGCTGCAGAGAATGTATTCCGATTGGTTAGGCCCTGGGCCAAAAGGGGGGGTGGAGCCACAACACTACAGTTTTAAATTGAAATTCTAATTAGCATGTGTAACACCATTAAAGTTTACTTTTGTTAATACCCTATGTAGCAGGAGTAGAATTAAGTGCTAGGTCCCACTTCCTTGGTTCTGATTTGCATTGCCATGATACCCTATGGCCTTGAGACAATAATTTGCTGTATTTGCCAATTGTATCTTCTTGTGCAGAATTTCAGGTAATAAATGCAATATAGCCTTGAATACAATGCAAGGCACAATTATTACATCTTGTAAAATAATCAATATTTGTCAATACGTGCTGTCAACAAAGTGTATACTCAAAATGTATGAAAACTACAACTACCAGAATTCCACAGCTGCACAACGCTGTTGCAAATCAGTGCAAAAGAACTTTAATTAAAGATGGGTAGCCCCATACAGCTTGTCACACACACACACAAACATAACCATCTGTGCACACACAGTATCTATTTGTTTGGAATTAAAGCATTTGGGGTGCAGGGCAGAGATGCTAATGCAGAGTGCAGCTGGGGAATTCTGGGAGGTGTAGTTTCAGATTTTATTTAACTGCAGTTTCAAAAGTTAAAACCTATCATATAGCACGGGGAAATTATTGAATTAGAGAAATCATTGCAAGAAGGGGATATAAGAAATTAATGTGATTTAAATAAATAAATCCTATAGTCTAAACAACTTTAACTAAGTTTTTTTTAATGTGGCTTACATTAAACCACTATACCACTTAACACAACAATTCTGAAGGAGAATAAAGGTCTATTAATAAAGTAAGTTTGGATGATTTCCCATGTAATTATGACCTGATCAGTTATATATTTTAATAGCAGATATTTGAATGTTAATATACATTTTATTAATTTTAATAATTAACGCTTCCTCTCTTCCTGTTTCCCTTTGCCCTTTCTGGCGGTGATGTAAACCTCATTCATGCCTATGGACTGTTAGAGAACCAGAGGTGGGGCACTAACAGGGTTATTCAATAAAAGTTCTTATAGTTTAAAATGGTGTTCATTTTGCCCCAACCAATCAGATGTTAGCTTTCAAATGTTTAAATAAGATCTGATTGGTTGGGGCAAAATTACCACCATTTTTAACGAAAAGAACTTTTATTGAATCTCCCTGTAAATTTATTATTTTTGTCATTACTAAAATATATATTTTTGTAATATACGGTAAGTTAATTATAATCGCGGTGTCCACTATATTGTATTTATACAAATTTAGACATTTTAATGATATAGAGGATGCGAAACATGCAAAGCGAAAAAATCTGAATAAAGTACTATAAAGAGTTCAGTGTGTGCTACAAAAGGAATCTGCATTGTCAAGCCAGTGCGACATTCTGAATAAATTTAAAAACCACCGCTGCAAACCACAGTCTAATTACAGCCCTGCCCCCAAGTGTTATCATTCTAAACATAAATGCTCAGATGTGTGTGTGGCAATTGTATGTGCCCTGGGGCTAAACACTTTTAATTAAAGGTGTTTGCATTAATTTGGGTTAAGAATAAAAGGTAGGAGTCCAGGGTGATTGTCGTTTCCTTGCAATGGTAAGGATCTGGAGTAGAAAATCTTTTTGTTACCTGAGGCTCTAGCCAACACCCAATTCATTTTCCTAGGCAGTACATATAGGGGTTGATACTTAATGTGGCCATACACATTTCCAGAGCATGTGTGCAGACAGATCACATTTGTATCTGTCGGCACACATGCTGTGGGAACAACACACATGGACCAACCGATCCCCATACGTGGTATGGGATTGGCCGACTGTGCAGCCATAAACAGAATGATCGGATCGGCTCACTCTACTTAAAGTGAAGTGAGCTGATGCTGACCAATAGAAATTTTCCATCATTCGCGACTGACCGGAGTGCCGACTTACGATGTTTGTTCGGTTGGGAACAGCCCCTACACATTGACGATAACAGGTAAATCCCATTGTTCCCCAAGGGATTTACCCAATATTGTTCATGTGTATGGCCACCTTAACAGCTGTTAGGACTGATTCAATCAAATTAGCTAAATAAAATATCCACTTGTGTATGCCTTCCATTTAATAGATTGCCTGGGAATATCGGGCAACTTATCAAACAGAAACTAATCGGATTTGTCAGAAAAATGTTATGATCCCATCTGTGACCGCATAATCTGTAAGAGATTTTAAGATGAAATCTGCTCAAGATTGATGGTGCACAATGATATAGTACGATCGGTAAATTCTAATTGCCTAAGCCCTCTAAGTCTATAGGCTGCCTTCATTGCCTAAACCATCTAAAGTGTATAGGCTGCCTTCATTGCCTAAACCATCTAAAGTGTATAGGCTGCCTTCATTGTTCTAACATCTAAGTGTATAGGCTTCCTGCATTGTCTCAAAACCCCTAAAGTGTCTAGCTGGCCTTCCATTGCCTAACCATCTAAAGTGTATAGGCTGGCCTTCATTGCTAAACCATCTAAAGTGATGGCTGCCTTCAGGCTTTGCCTAAACCATCTAAAGTGTAGAGGCTGCCTTCATTGTCTAAACACATCATAAAGTGGTATAGGCTGCCTTCATTGTCTAAACCATCTAATGTAATAGGCTGCCTTCATTGTCTCAACCATGCTAAAGTGTATAGGCATGCCTTCATTGTCTAAACATCTAAAGTGTATTGCTCTGCTACATCTAGTTAAAACATTGCCTAAACCATCTAAAGTGTAATAGGCTGCCTTCCATTGTCTAAAACCCTAAAGTGTAAGAGCTGCCCTTCATTGCCTAAACCATCTAAAGTGTATAGGCTGCCTTCATTTTCTAAACCATCTAAAGTGTATGTGCCCTTCATTAGTCCTAAACCATCTAAAGTGTATAGGCTGCCTTCCTTTGCTCAACCCTATTGTAAGAATGCCTATGCAACGCTAAGGAAAGCGCTTCATTGTCTAAACCATTAAGTGTAATAAGGCCTTATCCTACATCAAGGTTGGCCTTCATTAACCATCTAAAAGTGTGTAGATATGACTCCTTCATTTCCTAAAAACGCATCTAATGTAATAGCTGCCTCATTGTCTAAACCATCTAATCTATAATACGCCTTCATGCCGAAACCTCTAAAGTGTAATAGCTGCCTTCATTGTCTAAACATCTAAAGTTGTATAGAATCGCCTTCATTGCCTAAACCATCTAAAGTATACTCTGCCTTCATTTCTAAACCGTCTAAAGTGATAAGCGGCCTTCATTGCCTAAACCCATCTAACGTGTATCGGCTTCTGCCTATCAATGGTTGCTCTATTGTTAAACCATCTAAAGTGTAAGAATGCCTTCATTGCCTAAACCATCTAAAGGTGTAGGCTGCCTTCATTGCTACAATAAGTAACGTTATGTATAACCATCAAAATAGGCTGCCTCTTTTGGACAGCCAAATAAATGTATAGAATGCCCTTCATTTGCCTAAACCATCTAAAGTGTACAGCTGCCTTCATTGGTCATAAACCATCTAAGTGTGATAGGGAATGCCTTCATGTGTCTAAAACCATTAAAGTTGTAGTGAATGCCTGTCACTTGCCTAAACTTACATGTCATATGGCTGCCTTCATTGTCTACCTAATAGGCCTGCCTTGATCAAACCAATCGTTATAGCTGCCTCATTGTCTAAACCATCTAAAGTGTATAGCCTGCCTTCATTGTCTAAACCATCTAAAGTGTATAGGCTGCCTTCAAGGTCTAAACCATCTAAAGTGAGTAGGCTGCCTTCTTCTAAACCATCTAAGTGTATAGGCTGCCTTCATTGTCTAAACCATCTAAAGTGTATACGATGCCTCGGATTGCCTAAACCATCTAAATGTATAGGAACTGCGCGTTCATTGCCTAACCATCTAAAAGTCTATGAGCTGCCTTCATTGTTCCTAAACCATCTAAAGTTCTATAGCTGCCTTCATTGTCCTAACCTCTAAAGTTAGGCCTGCCTTCCATGCTCTAACCATCTAAATGTTATAGCCTTCTCATTTGTCTAACCATCTAAAGGTTAGCTTGCCTTCAGTCCTAAACCATCTAAAGTGTAAGAGCCTGCCTTCATTGTG
>CM033473.1:10429001-10601691 GCA_019447015.1 Hymenochirus boettgeri | reverse complement strand
AAACCATCTAAAGTGTATAGGCTGCCTTCATTGTCTAAACCATCTAAGGTGTATAGGCTGCCTTCATTGTCTAAACCATCTAAAGTGTATAGCCTGCCTTCATTGCCTAAACCATCTAAAGTGTATAGCCTGCCTTCATTGCCTAAACCATCTAAAGTCTATAGGCTGCCTTCATTGCCTAAACCATCTAAGTGTATAGCGGCCTGTCATTGTCGAAACCAATGTACAGTGGGATGGATTCCCTGCAGGGTCTAACCATGTAAGGGTATGGGCTCCTTCATGTGCCCTCAACCATCTAAATTGTATAGGCCTGCCTTATTGTCCTAAACCAGTAAGTGTATAGGCCTTGCCTTCGATTGTCTAAACCAATCTAATGTATATTAGCTGCATTGTCCTAAAACCATCTAAGTTATGGCCTGCCTTAATGTCTAAACCATCTTAAAGTGTATAGGCTGCCCTTCATTGTCTAAACCATCTCTAAAGTGATGGCTTGCCTTCTTGCCTAAACCATCTAATAGTGTATAGGGCGGCCTTCATTGTCTAAACACCATCTATGTGTATAGAATGCCCGGATTTGCCTAAACCACTAAAGTGTATGGCTGCCTCATGCCTAACATCTAAATGTAATGAATGCCTTCATTTCTAAACCATCTAAAGTGTATAGGCCTGCCTTCATTGCCTACACCTCTAAGGTATAGGCTCTGCCTTCATGCCTAACCATCTAAAGTGTTATAGGGCTGCCTTCAGTGGCCTAAACCCAAGTGTATCGGCTGCCTTCACAGTGTCAAGCCATCTAAGAGTGTATAGGCTGCCCCCCCCCCCCCCCACCACCACCCTCATTTGTCTAAACATCTAAATGTATAGGCTGCCTTCATTGCCCTAAAAACATCTAAAGTGTATAGGCTTAGCTTTCATTGCCTAAACCATCTAAAGTGTATAGGCTGCCTTCATTGTCTAAACCATCTAAAGTGTATAGGCTGCCTTCATTGTCTAAACCATCTAAAGTGTATAGGTGATCAACGATGCCCAAGGTGGTAGATACTTAGGATTTGTTGGGTATCTGTAATGCGTATAGCCACCTTTAAAATTAATAAACTAGGAACAGAAAGTTTAAGTTTGTCTTAAAAAGCTGTGAGTGTCTGTGTGCTGTGAGTTTAAAAACCTATGATACAACTGAACGCAATCAAGAGACAGATAATCAGAGCTGATAAGGTCTGCGCCGTAGCTAAATGCAATAAAGAGGCAGGTTATCAGGGCTGATTAGGTCTGCTCCACAGCTAAATGCAATAAAGAGGCAGGTTATCAGGGCTGATTAGGTCTGCTCCACAGCTAAATGCAATAAAGAGGCAGGTTATCAGGGCTGATTAGGTCTGTGACACAGCTGAATGCAATCAAGAGGCAGGTTATCAGGGCTGATTAGGTCTGCGCCGTAGCTAAATGCAATCAAGAGGCAGGTTATCAGGGCTGATTAGGTCTGTGACACAGCTAAATGCAATCAAGAGGCAGGTTATCAGGGCTGATTAGGTCTGCGCCGTAGCTAAATGCAATCAAGAGGAAGGTATCAGGGCTGATTAGGTCTGCGCCACAGCTAAATGCAATCAAGAGGAAGGTATCAGGGCTGATTAGGTCTGCTCCACAGCTAAATGCAATCAAGAAGCAGGTTATCAGGGCTGATTAGGTCTGTGACACAGATGAATGCAATCAAGAGGCAGGTTATCAGGACTGATTAGGCCTTTGACACAGCTAAATGCAATCAAGAGTCTGGTTATAAGGGCTGATTAGGTCTGCGCCACAGCTAAATGCAATCAAGAGGAAGGTATCAGGGCTGATTAGGCCTGTGACACAGCTAAATGCAACCAAGAGGCAGGTTATCAGGACTGATTAGGCCTTTGACACAGCTAAATGCAATCAAGAGGCAGGTTATCAGGGCTGATTAGGTCTGCGCCACAGCTAAATGCAATCAAGAGGTAGGTTATCAGGGCTGATTAGGTCTGCGCCACAGCTAAATGCAATCAAGAGACAGGTTATCAGGGCTGATTAGGTCTGTTCCAAAGCTAAATGCAATCAAGAGGAAGTTTATCAGGGCTGATAAGGTCTGTGACACAGCTAAATGCAATCAAGAGGCAGGTTATCAGGGCTGATTAGGTCTGTGACACAGCTAAATGCAATCAAGAGGCAGGTTATCAGGGTTGATTAGGCCTGTTCCAAAGCTAAATGCAATCAAGAGGAAGTTTATCAGGGCTGATAAGGTCTGTGACACAGCTAAATGCAATCAAGAGGCAGGTTATCAGGGCTGATTAGGTCTGCTCCACAGCTAAATGCAATCAAGAGGCAGGTTATCAGGGCTGATTAGGTCTGTGACACAGCTAAATGCAATCAAGAGGCAGGTTATCAGGGCTGATAAGGTCTGTGACACAGCTAAATGCAATCAAGAGGCAGGTTATCAGGGCTGATAAGGTCTGTGACACAGCTAAATGCAATCAAGAGGCAGGTTATCAGGGCTGATTAGGTCTGTGACACATCTGAATGCAATCAAGAAGCAGGTTATCAGGGCTGATTAGGGCTGCGCCACAGCTAAATGCAATCAAGAGGCAGGTTATCAGGGCTGATTAGGTCTGTGACACAGCTAAATGCAATCAAGAGGCAGGTTATCAGGGCTGATTAGGCCTGTGACACAGCTAAATGCAACCAAGAGGAAGGTATCAGGGCTGATTAGGTCTGCGCCACAGCTAAATGCAATCAAGAGGCAGGTTATCGGGACTGATTAGGCCTTTGACACAGCTAAATGCAATCAAGAGGCAGGTTATCAGGGCTGATTAGGCCTTTGATACAGCTGAATGCAATCAAGAGACAGGTATCAGGGCTGATTAGGTCTGCGCCACAGCTAAATGCAATCAAGAGACAGGTTATCAGGGCTGATTAGGTCTGTGGACACAGCTAAATGCAATTAAGAGGCAGGTTATCAGGGCTGATTAGGTCTGTGACACAGCTAAATGCAATCAAGAGGTAGGTTATCAGGGTTGATTAGGCCTGTGACACAGCTAAATGCAATTAAGAGGCAGGTTATTAGGGCTGATTAGGTCTGCGCCACAGCTAAATGCAATCAAGAGGCAGGTTATCAGGGCTGATTAGGTCTGCTCCACAGCTAAATGCAACCAAGAGGCAGGTTAACAGGGTTGATTAGGCCTGTGACACAGCTAAATGCAATCAAGAGGTAGGTTATCAGGGCTGATTAGGCCTTTGACACAGCTAAATGCAATCAAGAGGTAGGTTATCAGGGTTGATTAGGCCTTTGACACAGCTAAATGCAATCAAGAGGCAGGTTATCAGGGCTGATTAGGTCTGCGCCACAGCTAAATGCAATCAAGAGGCAGGTTATCAGGGCTGATTAGGTCTGTGACACAGCTAAATGCAACCAAGAGGCAGGTTAACAGGGTTGATTAGGCCTGTGACACAGCTAAATGCAATCAAGAGGTAGGTTATCAGGGTTGATTAGGTCTGTGACACAGCTGAATGCAATCAAGAGGAAGGTTATCAGGGTTGATTAGGCCTGTGACACAGCTAAATGCAATCAAGAGGTAGGTTATCAGGACTGATTAGGCCTGTGACACAGCTAAATGCAATCAAGAGGTAGGTTATCAGGATGATAGGCCTTGACACAGCTATGAATGCAACAAGAGGCAGGTTATCAGGGGGATTAGGCCTTGACACAGCTAAAGCAATCAAGAGGCAGTTATCAGGGCTGATTAGGTCTGTACAGAGATGAATGCAATCAAGAGGCAGGTTATCAGGGCTGATGGTCTGTGACACAGATAATGCAATCAAAAGGCAGGTTATCAGGGTGATTGGTCTTCTCCACAAGCTAAATGCAACCAAGAGGCAGGTTATCAGGGTTGATTAGGCCTTGTGACACAGCTAAATGCAATCAAGAGGCAGGTTATCAGGGTGATTAGGCCTTGACACAGCTAATGCAATCAAGAGGCAGGTTATCAGGGCTGATAGGCGTGACACAGCTTAAATGCAATCAAAAGGCAGGTTATCAGGGCTGATTAGGTATGTCCACAGCTAAATGCAATCAAGAGACAGGTATCAGGGCTGATTAGGTTGCTCACAGCTAAATGCAACAAGAGACAGGTTATCAGGGCTGATTAGGTGTTCCACAGCTAAATGCAATCAAGAGGACAGGTTATCAGGGCTGATTAGGTCTGCATCCACGCTAAATGCAATCAAGAGCAGGTTATCAGGGCTGATTAGGTCTGTCACAGCTAAATGCAATCAAGAGCAGGTTATCAGGGCTGATTAGGTCTGCTCCACAGCTAAATGCAATCAAGAGACAGGTTACAGGGCTCTGATTAGGTGCTCCACAGCTAAATGCAATCAAGAGGCGGTTATCAGGGCTGATTAGGTCTGCTCACAGCTAAATGCAATCAAGAGGCAGGTTACAGGGCTGATTAGGCCTGGCACAGCTAAATGCAATCAAGAGGGTAGGTTATCAGGATGATTAGGCCTTTGACACAGCTGAATGCAATCAAGAGGAGGTTATCAGGGCTTGATTAGGCCTTTGACACAGCTAAATGCAATCAAGAGGCAGGTTATCAGGGCTGATTAGGCCTTTGACACAGCTAAATGCAATCAAGAGGAAGGTTATCAGGGCTGATTAGGCCTTGAACAGCTAATGAATCAAGAGGCGGTATAGAGGATGCAGATGTACAGTGAATGCAGGTGATCAGTGGGTTAGCCTTTGATGCTATTGATTAGGCCTTGACACAGCTAAATGCAATCAAGAGGAAGGTTATCAGGGGCTGATAGGTGCCTGACACAGCTAAATGCAATCAAGAGGCAGGTTATCAGGGTCGATTAGGTCTGTGCCACAGCTAAATGCAATCAAGAGGAGGTTATCAGGGCTGATTAGGCCTGTGACACAGGCTAAATGCAACCCAGAGGCAGGTTATCAGGGCTGATAGGTCTGTGACACCGCTAAATGCAATCAAGAGACAGGTTATCAGGGCTGATTAGGTCTGCGCCAAAGCTAAATGCAATCAAGAGGCAGGTTATCAGGGCTGATAAGGTCTGTGACACCCCGCAAATGCAATTCAAGAGGCAGGGTTATCAGGGCTGAAGGTCTGCGCCACAGCTAAATGCAATCAAGAGGCAGGTTATCAGGGCTGATTAGGTCTGCGCCACAGCTAAATGCAATCAAGAGGAGGTATCAGGGGGTGATTAGGCCTGTGACACAGCTAAATGCAATCAAGAGGCAGGTTATCAGGGCTGATTAGGTCTGGCACAGCTAAATGCAATCAAGAGGAGGTTATCAGGGCTGATTAGGTCTGTGACACAGTAAATGCAATCAAGAGACAGGTTATCAGGGCTGATTAGGTCTGCGCCACAGCTAAATGCAATCAGAGGCAGGGTATCAGGGCTGATTAGGTCTGTGACACAGCTAAATGCAATCAGAGGCAGGTTATCAGGCTGATAGGTCTTGACACAGCTAAATGCAATCAAAGAGGCAGGTTATCAGGGCTGATTAGGTCTGCGCCACAGCTAAATGCAATCAAGAGGCAGGTTATCAGGGCTGATTAAGGTCTGCGCCACAGCTAAATGCAATCAAGAGGCAGGTTATCAGGGCTGATTAGGTCTGCGCACACAGCTAAATGCAATCAAGAGGCAGGTTATCAGGGCTGATTAGGTCTGTGACACAGCTAAATGCAATAAGAGGCAGGTTATCAGGGCTGATTAGGTCTGTGACAAGCTAAATGCAATCAAGAGGCAGGTTATCAGGGCTATTAGGTCTGCGCACCTAAATGCAATCAAGAGGCAGGTTATCAGGGCTGATTAGGTCTCGCGCCACAGCTAAATGCAATCAAGAGGCAGGTATCAGGGCTGATTAGGTCTGTGACACAGCTACTAATGCAATCAAGAGGCGGTTATCAGGGTGATTAGGTCGCCCACAGCTAAATGCAATAAGAGGCAGGTTATCAGGGTGATTAGGTCTGCGCCACAGCTAAATGCAATCAAGAGGCAGGTTATCAGGGCTGATTAGGTCTGTGACACAGCTAAATGCAATCAAGAGGCAGGTTAGGGCTGATTAGGTCTGTTGACACAGCTAAATGCAATCAAGAGGCAGGTTACAGGGCTGATTAGGTCTCTGTTCCAACTAAATGCAATCAAGAGGAGGTTTATCAGGGCTGATAGGTCTGCGGACACAGCTAAATGCAATCAAGAGGAAGGTATCAGGGCTTGATTAGGTTCTGTCCACAGCTAAATGCAATCAAGAGGAGAGTTATCAGGGGTGATTAGGTCTGTGACACAGCTAAATGCAATCAAGAGGCAGGTTATCAGGGCTGATTAGGTCTGGTGACACAGCTAAATGCAATCAAGAGGCAGGTTATCAGGGCTGATTAGGTCTTAGTTCCACAGCTAAATGCAATCAAGAGGAAGTTATCAGGGCTGATTAGGTCTGTGCACAGCTAAATGCAATCAAGAGGCAGGTTATCAGGGCATGATTAGGTCTGTGACCACATTAATGCATATCAAGAGAGCAGGTTATCAGGGCTGATTAGGCCCTTACACAGCTAAATGCAATCAAGAGGCAGGTTATCAGGGTGATTAGGTCTGGGACACACTATGCAATCAAGAGGCAGGTTATCAGGGCTGATTAGGTCTGCGCACAGCTAAATGCAATCAAGAGAGCAGGTTATCAGGGCTGATTAGGTCTGTGCACAGCTAAATGCAACCAAGAGGCAGGTTATCAGGGGTGATTAGGCTTTGATACAGCTAAATGCAATCAAGAGACAGGTTATCAGGGCTGATTAGGTCTGCCCACAGCTCAAATGCAATCAAGAGGCAGGTTATCAGGGATGATTAGGTCTGTGACACACTAAATGCAATCAAAGAGGCAGGTTATCAGGGTGATAGGTCTGCGCCACAGCTAATGCAATCAAGAGGCAGGTTATCAGGGCTGATTAGTCGCGCCACAGCTAAATGCAATAAGAGGCAGGTTTATCAGGGCTGATTAGGTCTGTGACACAGCTAAATGCAATCAAGAGGCAGGTTATCAGGGCTGATTAGGTCTGCAGCCACAGCTAAATGCAATCAAGAGGCAGGTTTATCAGGGGTGATTAGGTTGCTACAGCTAAATGCACAATCAAGAGGGGTTATCAGGGTTGATTAGGTCCACCACAGCTAAATGCAATCAAGAGAAGGTTATCAGGGCTGATTAGGTCTGCGCCACAGCTAAATGCAATAAGAGGCAGGTTATCAGGGTGATTAGGTCTGTGCCACAGCTAAATGCAATAAGAGGCAGGTTATCAGGGTCTGATTAGGTTGTGACACAGCTAAATGCAATAAGAGTGCAGGTTATCAGGGTGATTAGGTCTGTGACACAGCTAAATGCAATCAAGAGGCAGGTTATCAGGGTGCTGATTAGGTCTGTGCACAGCTAAATGCAATCAAGAGACAGGTTATCAGGGCTGATTAGGCTTGCTCCAGCTAATGCAATCAAGACAGGTTATCAGGGCTGATTAGGTTGCACAGCTAAATGCAATCAAGAGGCAGGTTATCAGGGCTGATTAGGCCTGTGACACAGCTAAATGCAATCAAGAGGAGGTTATCAGGGCTGATTAGGCCTGTGACACAGCTAATGCAATCAAGAGCAGGTTATTAGGGCTGATTAGGTCTGGCCACAGCTAAATGCAATCAAGAGGCAGGTTATCAGGGCTGATTAGGTCGCTCCACAGCTAAATGCAACCAAGAGGCAGGTTAACAGGGTTGATAGGCCTGGACACAGCTAAATGCAATCAAGAGGAGGTTATCAGGGCTGATTAGGCTTGACACAGCTAAATGCAATCAAGAGGCAGGTTATCAGGGGTATTAGGCTTTGACACAGCTAAATGCAATCAAGAGGAGGTTATCAGGGCTGATTAGGTCTGCGCCACAGCTAAATGCAATCAAGAGGCAGGTTATCAGGGGCTGATTAGGTCTGTGACACGCTAAATGCAACACAAGAGGCAGGTTATCAGGGCTTTAGGCGTGTGACACAGCTAAATGCAATCAAGAGAGAGGTTATCAGGGTGATTAGGTCTGCTCGACACAGCTAAATGCAATCAAGAGCGAGGTTATCAGGGTGATTAGGTCTGTGACACAGCTAAATGCAATCAAAGAGGGGTATCAGGCTGATTAGGTCCTGTGCACAGCTAAATGCAATCAGAGGAGGTTATCAGGCTGATTAGGTCTGACAGCTAATGCAATCAAGAGGCGGTTATCAGGGCTGATTAGGCCTTTGCCACAGCTAAATGCAATCAAGAGGCAGTTATCAGGGCTGATTAGGCCTGTGACACAGCTAAATGCAATCAAGAGTCAGGTTATCAGGGCTGATTAGGTCTGACACAGCATGAATGCAATCAAGAGGCAGGTTATCAGGACTGATTAGGCTTCTCACAGCTAAATCAATCAAGAGGCAGGTTATCAGGGTTGATTAGGCCTTGTGACACAGCTAAATGCAATCAAGAGGAGGTTATCAGGGCTGATTAGGCCTTGACACAGCTGAATGCATCAAGAGGCAGGTTATCAGGGCTGTAAGGCCTGGCACAGCTAAATGCAATCAAGAGGCAGGTTATCAGGGCTGATTATGGTCTGTGACACAGCTAAATGCAATCAAGAGGCAGGTTATCAGGGCTGATTAGGTCTGCTACACAGCTAAATGCAATCAAGAGGCAGGTTATCAGGGCTGATTAGGTCTGCTCCACAGCTAAATGCAATCAAGAGAGGTTATCAGGGCTGATTAGGTCTGCTCCACAGCTAAATGCAATCAAGAGACAGGTTATCAGGGCTGATTAGGTCTGCTCCACAGCTAAATGCAATCAAGAGACAGGTTATCAGGGCTGATTAGGTCTGCTCCACAGCTAAATGCAATCAAGAGGGTTATCAGGGCTGATTAGGTCTGCTCCACAGATAAATGCAATAAGAGACAGGTTATCAGGGCTGATGTGTACGTGATTAGGTTGCTCACAGCTAAATGCAATCAAGAGACAGGTTATCAGGGCTGATTAGGTCTGCTCCACAGCTAAATGCAACCAAGAGGCAGGTAATCAGGGTGATTAGGCCTGTGACACAGCTAAATGCAATCAAGAGGTAGGTTATCAGGACTGATTAGGCCTTTGACACACTGAATGCAACAAGAGGTAGGTTATCAGGACTGATTAGGCCTTTGACACAGCTAAATGCAATCAAGAGGCAGGTTATCAGGGCTGATTAGGCCTTGACACAGCTAATGCAATCAAGAGGCAGGTTATCGGGCTGATTAGGCCTTTGACACAGTGAATGCAATCAAGAGGCAGGTTATCAGGGCTGATTAGGCCTTTGACACAGCTGAATGCAATCAAGAGGCAGGTTATCAGGGCTGATTAGGCCTTGACACAGCTGAATGCAATCAAGAGGCAGGTTATCGGGGCTGATTAGGTCTGCTGCCACAGCTAAATGCAATCAAGAGGCAGGTTATCGGGGCTGATTAGGCTGTGCAAAAGCTAAATCAATCAGAGAGGCAGGTTATCAGGGCTGATTAGGTCTGCTCCACAGCTAAATGCAACCAAGAGGCAGGTTAACAGGGTTGATTAGGCCTGTGACACAGCTAAATGCAATCAAGAGGTAGGTTATCAGGACTGATTAGGCCTTTGACACAGCTGAATGCAATCAAGAGGTAGGTTATCAGGACTGATTAGGCCTTTGACACAGCTAAATGCAATCAAGAGGCAGGTTATCAGGGCTGATTAGGCCTTTGACACAGCTGAATGCAATCAAGAGGCAGGTTATCGGGGCTGATTAGGCCTTTGACACAGCTGAATGCAATCAAGAGGCAGGTTTTTTTTTTTTGTTTTTTTTGGCTGCCTTCATTGCCTTAAACCATCTAACAGTGTATAGGCTGCCTTCAATTGTTAAACATCTAAAGTGTATAGGCTGGCCTCATTGCCAAACCATCTAAGTGTATAGGCTGCCTTCATTGCCTAAACCATCTAAAGTGTATAGCTGCCTTCATTGTCATAAAACCATCTAAAGTGTATAGGCTGCCTTCATGTCTAAACCATCTAAAGGTATAGGCTGCCTTCATTGTCTAAACCATCTAAAGTGTATAGGCTGCCTTCATTGTCTAAACCATCTAAAGTGTATAGGGCTGCCTTCATTGTTTAAACCACTAAAGTTATAGGACGCATCATGCCTAACCTCTAAGTGTATAGGCTGCCTTCATTGTCTAAACCATCTAAAAAAGGGTTGTATATTGCTGCCTTCATTGCCTAAACCAACTAAAGTGATTAGGTGCCTCATTGTCTAAACCATCTAAAGTGTATAGTGCTGCCGTTAATTGTCGAAACCATGTAAAGTGTATAGGATGCCTTCATTGTCTAAACCATGTCAGGTATAGGTGCCTCATGTCTAAACCATGTAAAGTGTATAGGCTGCCTTCATTGCCTAAACCCTCTAAAGTGTATAGATGCCTCTTGCCAAAAAATCTAAAGGTATAGGATGCCTTCATTGTCTACCATCTAAAGTATAGAATGCCTTCATTGCCTAACCATCATAAAGTGTATAGGCTGCCTTCATTGTCTAAACCATCTAACAGTGTAGAGATGCCTTCATTGCCTAAACCATCTAAAGTGTATAGCTGCCTTATTGTCTAAACCACTAAAGTGATATGCCTTCATTGTTCTAAAACATCTAAAGTGTATAGAATGCCTCATTGCCTAAACCACTCAGTGTATAGCTGCCTTCGTCTAAACCATCTAAAGGGTATAGAATGCCTTCATTGCCTAAACCATCTAAAGTGTATAGGCTGCCTTCATTGTCTAAACCTCTAAGTGTATAGAAGCCGTATTGCCTAAACCATCTAAAGTGTATAGGCTGCTTCATTGTCTAACCATGCTAAAGGTATAGGATGCCTTCATTGTCTAAACATTAAAGTGTATAGGCATGCCTTCATTGCCTAAACCATCTAAAGGTATAGGATGCCTTCATGTGCTAAACCATGCTAAAGTGTATAGGCTGCCTTCATTGTCTAAACCATCTAAGTGTATAGAGCCTTCATTGCTAACCATCTAAGGGTATGCTGCTTCATTGTCTAAACCATCTAAAGTGTATAGCTGCCTTCATTGGTCTAAACCATCAAGTGATAGGCTGCCTTCATTGCCTAAACCATCTAAAGTGTATAGGCTGCCTTCATTGTCTAACCTCAAAGTGTATAGTGCCTTATGCTAAACCATCTAAGTGTCTAGGCTGCCTTCATTGCCTAAACCATTAAAGTGTATAGCGCCTTCATTGTCTAAACCATCTAAAGTGTATAGGCTGCCATCATGCCGTAAACACTACTTAAAGTGTATAGGCTGCCTTCATTGCCTAAACCATCTAAAGTGCTATAGGATGCCTCATGCCTAAACCATCTAAAGTGTATAGGCGCCTTCATTGTCTAAGCCATCTAAAGTGTATGGTCGGCATTCATGTTAAACCATCTAAAGTGTTAGGCTGCCTTCATTGCCTAAACCATCTAAATGTATCTGGATGCCTTCATTGCCTAAAACATCTAAAGTGTATAGGCTGCCTTCATTGCTAAACCATCTAACGTGTATAGGCTGCCTTCAGTTGTCTAAACCATCTAAAGTGTAGGGCGTGCCTTCATTGCCTAAACCATCTAAATGATAGGCTGCCTTCATTTGCTAAACCATCTAAAGTGTATAGGCTGCCTTCATTGTCTACAACCATCTAAAGTGTATAGGCTGCCTTCATTGTCTAAACCATCTAAAGTGTATAGAATGCCTTCATTGCCTAAACCATCAAAGTTTATAGGCTGCCTCATTGTCTAAAACCATCTAAAGTGTATAGGAATTGCCCCTTATGCCATAAACCATCTAAGTGTATAGGCTCTCATTGTCTAAACCATCTAAAGTGTATAGAATGCCCTTATTGCCTAAACCATCTAAAGTGTATAGGCTGCCTTCATTGTCTAAACCATCTAAAGTGTATAGAAGCCCTTATTGCTCAAACCATCTAAAGTGTATAGGCTGCCTTCATTGTCTAAACCATCTAAAGTGTATAGAATGCCCTTATTGCCTAAACCATCTAAAGTGTATAGGCTGACCTTCATTGTCTAAACCATCTAAAGTGATGAATGCCTCTATTGCCTAAACCATCTAAGTGTATAGGTGCCTTCATTGTCTAAACCATCTAAAGTGTATAGAATGCCCTTATTGCCTAAACAACATCTAAAGTGTATAGGCTGCCTTCATGGTAAACCTCTAAGTATCCTCATCTACATCTAAAGTGTATGGCTGCTCATGTTCCAAAAGTGTATAGGCTGCCTTCATTGGCTAAACCATCTAAAGTGTATAGGCTGCCTTCATTGTCTAAACCATCTAAGTGTATAGGCTGCCTTCATTGCCTAACATCTAAAGTGTATAGGCTGGCCTTCATCTGTCATAAACCATCTAAAGTGTATAGATGCCTTCATTGCCTAAACCATCTAAAGTGTAGTAGGCCCTCATGCTAAACCATCTAAAGTGTATAGGCTGCACTTCATTGCTCTAGAACTATCTAAAAGTGTATAGGCTGCCTCATGTCTAAACATTAAAGTGTATAGAATGCCTTCATTGCCTAAACCATCTAAGTGTACAGGATGCGTCATTGCATAAACCATCTAAAGTGTAGGGCTGCCTTCATTGTCTAAACCATCTAAAGGTATAGAATGCCTTCATTGCCTAAACCATCTAAAGTGTATAGGTGCTTCATTGCCTAAACCATCTAAAGGTGTATAGGTGCCTTCATGTCTAAACCATCTAAGTGTAGGTGCCTTCATTGTCTAAACCATCTAAAGTGTATAGGCTGCCTCATTGTTAACCATCTAAAGTGTATAGGCTGCCTCATTGTCTAAACCCATCTAAGGTGTATAGGCTGCCTTCATTGTCTAAACCATCTAAAGTGTATAGCCTGCTCTCATTGCTAAACATCTAAAGTGTAGCCTGCCTTCATTGCCTAAACCATCTAAAGTCTATTAGGCTGCCTTCATTGCTCTAACCATCTAAAGTCTATAGGCTGCTCATTGGTCAGACCATCTAAGTTATAGGCGCTCATGTCTAACCATTAAAGTGTATAGGACTGCCTTCATTGTTACCATCTAAAGTGTATGTGCGCATCTAAAACCATCTAAAGTGTATAGCCTGCCTTCATTGCTAAACCACTAAAGTGATGCCTGCCTTCATTGCCTAACATCTAAAGTGTAAGGCTGCCTTCATGCCTAAACCATCTAAAGTGTATACTGCCTTCATTGCCTAAAACATCTAAAGTGTATAGCCTGCCTTTGCTAAACCATTGTGTATGCTGCATTCATGCCAAACCATCTTTAAAGTTATCGGGCTGCTTTAATTAAAGTGTATGATCCTTCATTGCTAAACCATCTAAAGTGTATAGGCTGTCATTGCGCTAAACCATCTAAAGTGTATAGGCTGCTTCATTGTCTAAAACCATTAAAGTGTATAGGCTGCTCATGTTAAACATCTAAATAGAATGCCTTCATGCCTAAACAATCTAAAGTGTTATAGGCTGCCTTCTTGCATAAAAAAACCCATCTAAAGGTTATAGGCTGCCTTCATTGTCTAAACCACTAAAGTGTCTATAGAATGCCTTCATTGCAAACACTAAAGGGTATAGGCGTATGCTAATCAAAGGTATAGGTGCCGTTCATGTCTAAACCATCTAAAGTGATAGGCTGCCTCATTGTCTAAACCATCTAAAGTGTATAGGCTGCTTCATTGTCTAAACCATCTAAAGTGTATAGGCTTGCCTCATGTCTAAACCAATCTAAGGTGTATTCGGCTGCCTTCATTGTCTAAAACATCAAAGGTATAAGCCTGCCTTCATGCTAAACCAATCTAAAGTGTATAGTCCTGCTTCATTGACCTAAACCATCTAAAGTCTATAGGCTGCCTTCAGTGCCTAAACCATACATGAAAGTCTATAGGCTGCCTTCATTGTCAAAACATCTTAAGTCTATAGGCTGCCTTCATTGTCTAACCATCTAAAGTGTAACCTGCCTTATGTCTAAACCACTAAGTCATAGGCTGCCTTCATGCCTAAATCATACTAAAGTGTATAGGCTGCCCTTCATTGTCTAAACCATCTATGGTATAGGCGCCTTATTGCCTAAACCATCTAAAGTGTATAGGCTGCCTTCATTGCTTAAACAACCGAAAGTCTATAGCCTGCCTTTAGATGGTTTAGACAATGAAGGCAGCCTATACACTTTACATGGTTTAGGCAATGAAGGCAGTCTATACACTTTACATGGTTTAGACAATGAAGGCAGCTATACACTTTAGATTGTTTAGACAATTAAGGCAGCCTGTAGACTTTAGATGGTTTAGACAATGAACGTCTACAGGTGCCTTAATTGCTAAACAATCTATAAGTGTATAGGCTGCCTTCATTGTCTTAAACCATGTAAAGTGATAGACTGCCTTCAGCCTAAACATGTAAAGTGTATCGAGGCGCTTCATTTGTCATAAACATCTAAAATAGTATAGGCTGCCTTCATTGCTAACCATCTAAAGTGTATAGCCTGTCTCATTCCAAACATGTAAAGTGTATAGGTGCTTCATGTCAAACCATCTAAAGTGTCTAGGCTGCCTTCATTGCCTAAACCATCTAAAGGGTATAGGCTGCTTCATTGTCAACCATCTAAAGTGTAAGCTGCCTCATTGCTAAACCATCTAAGTGTATAGGCTGTTTCATTGTCTAAACCATGTAAGTGTATGACTGCCTTCATTTGTCTAAACCATCTAAAAGTGTATAGCCATGCTTCATTGTCTAACCATCTAAGTGATAGCTGGCTTCATTGTCTAAACCACTAAAGTGTATAGGCTGCCTTCATTGTCTAAACATCTAAGGTATAGGCTGGCCTTCATTGTCTAAACCATCTAAAGTGTATAGGCGCCTTCATTGTCAAACTCCTAAGTGTATAGCGCCATTGTCTAAACACTAGGTATAGGTGATCAACGATGCCCAAGGGGTAGTTTGTTTGGGATCTGAATGCGTATAGCACCTTTAAAATAATAAACTAGGAACAGAAAGTTTAAGTGTCTTAAAAAGCTGTGAGTGTCTGTGTGCTGTGAGTTTAAAAACCTATGATACAACTGAACGCAATCAGAGACAGATAATCAGAGCGATAAGGTCTGCGCCGAGCTAAATGCAATAAAGAGGCAGGTTATCAGGGCTGATTAGGTCTGCTCCACAGCTAAATGCAATAAAGAGGCAGGTTATCAGGGCTGATAGGTTCTCCACAGCTAAATGCATAAAGAGGCAGGTTATCAGGGCTGGTAGGTTGTGACACGCTGAATGCAATCAAGAGGCAGGTTACAGGGTGATTAGGTCTGTGCCAGCTAATGCAATCAAGAGGCAGGTTATCAGGGCTGATTAGGTCTGTGACACAGCTAAATGCAATAAGAGGCAGGTTATCAGGGGCTGATTAGGTCTGCGACCAGCTAAATGCAATCAAGAGGGAGGTTATCAGGGCTGATTAGGTCTGCGCCACAGCTAATGCAATCAAGAGGAAGGTATCAGGGCTGATTAGGTCTGTCCACAGCTAATGCAATCAAGAGCAGGTTATCAGGGCTGATTAGGTCTGTGACACAGATGAATGCAATCAAGAGGCAGGTTATCAGCTGATTAGGCCTTTGACACAGCTGAATGCAATCAAGAGCGGTTATAGGGCTGATTAGGTCGCGCCACAGCTAAATGCAATCAAGAGGCAGGTTATCAGGGCTGATTGGCCTGTGACACAGCTAAATGCAACCAAGAGGCAGGTTATCAGGCTGATTAGGCTTTGACACAGCTAAATGCAATCAAGAGGCAGTTATCAGGGCTGATAGGTCTGCCGCCACAGCTAAATGCAATCAAGAGGTAGGTTATCAGGGCTGATTAGGTCTGCGCCACAGCTAAATGCAATCAAGACAGGTTATCAGGGCTGATTAGGTCTGTCCAAAGCTAAATGCAATCAAGAGGACAGTTATCAGGGCTGATAAGTCTGTGACCACAGCTAAATGCAATCAAGAGGCAGGTTATCGGGCTGATTAGTCTGTGACACAGCTAAATGCAATCAAGAGGCAGGTTATCAGGGCGATTAGGTCGGTGACACAGCTAAATGCAATCAGAGACAGGTTTCAGGGTTGATTAGGCTGTTCCAACAGCTAAATGCAATCAAGAGGCAAGTTTATCAGGGCTGATTAGGTCTGTGACACAGCTAAATGCAATCAAGAGAGGTTATCAGGGCTGATTAGGTCTGACACAGCTAAATGCAATCAAGAGGCAGGTTATCAGGGCTGATTAGGTCTGCTCCACAGCTAAATGCAATCAAGAGGCAGGTTATCAGGGCTGATTAGGTCTGTCGCAGCTAAATGCAATTAAGAGGCAGGTTATCAGGGCTGATTAGGTCTGTTCAAAGCTAAAGCAATCAGAGGAAGTTATAGGCTGATAGGTCTGTGCACCGCTAATGCAATCAAGAGGCAGGTTATCAGGGCTGATAAGGTCTGTGACACCGCTAAATGCAATCAAGAGGCAGGTTATCAGGCTGATTAGGTCTGTGCCACAGCTAAATGCAATCAAGAGGCAGGTTATCAGGGCTGATTAGGTCTGTGACACAGTAAATGCAATCAAGAGGCAGGTTATCAGGTGATTAAGGTCTGTGACACCAGCTAAATGCAATAAAGAGGCAGGTATCAGGGCTGATTAGGTCTGTGCCACGTAAATGCAATCAAGAGGCAGGTTATCAGGACTGATTAGGTCTGTGACACAGCTAATGCAATCAAGAGGCAGGTTATCAGGGCTGATAAGGTCTGTGACACAGCTAAATGCAATCAAGAGGCAGGTTTATCAGGGCTGATTAGGTCTGTGACACAGTAAATGCAATCAAGAGGCAGGTTATCAGGGCTGATTAGGCCTGTGACACAGCTAAATGCAATCAAGAGGCAGGTTATCAGGGCTGATTAGGCCTGTGACACAGCTAAATGCAATCAAGAGGCAGGTTATCAGGGCTGATTAGGTCTGTGACACAGCTAAATGCAATCAAGAGGCAGGTTATCAGGGTGATAAGGTCTGTGACACAGCTAAATGCAATCAAGAGGAAGGTTATCAGGGCTGATAAGGTCTGTGACACCACAAATGCAACAAGAGGCAGGTTATCGGGCTGATTAGGTGTTCCAAAGCTAAATGCAATCAAGAGGAGGTTATCAGGGCTGTAAGGTCTGTGACACCGCTAAATGCAATCAAGAGGCAGGTTATCAGGGCTGATTAGGTCGTTCCCAAAGAAAATGCAATCAAGAGGAAGTTTTCAGGGCTGATAAGTCTGTGACACCGCTAAATGCAATCAAGAGGCAGGTTATCAGGGCTGATTAGGTCTGCCAAAGCTAAAGCAATCAAGAGGAGTTACAGGGCTGATAAGGTCTGTGACAAAGCTAAATGCAATCAAGAGGCAGGTTATCAGGGCGATTAGGTCTGTGACACATCTGAATGCAATCAAGAAGCAGGTTATCAGGGTGATTAGGCTGCGCCACAGCTAAATGCAATCAAGAGGCAGGTTATCAGGGCTGATTAGGTTGTGACACAGCTAAATGCAATCAAGAGGCAGGTTATCGGGCTGATTAGGCCTTGACACAAGCTAAATGCAACAAGAGGAAGGTATCAGGGCTGAGTTAGGTCGCGCCACAGCTAAATGCAATCAAGAGGCAGGTATCGGGACTGATTAGGCCTTTGACACAGCTAAATGCAATCAAGAGGCAGGTTATCAGGGCTGATTAGGCCTTTGATACAGCTGAATGCAATCAAGAGACAGGTATCAGGGCTGATTAGGTCTGCGCCACAGCTAAATGCAATCAAGAGACAGGTTATCAGGGCTGATTAGGTCTGCTCCACAGCTAATGCAATCAAGAGACAGGTTATCAGGGCTGATTAGGTCTGCTCACAGCTAAATGCAATCAAGAGCAGGGTATCAGGGTGATTAGGTCTGCGCCACAGCTAAATGCAATAAGAGGCAGGTTATCAGGGCTGATTAGGTCTGTGACACAGCTAAATGCAATTATGAGGCAGGTTATCAGGGCTGATTAGGTCTGTGACACAGCTAAATGCAATCAAGAGGCAGGTTATCAGGGCTGATTAGGTCTGTTCCAAAGCTAAATGCAATCAAGAGGAAGTTTATCAGGGCTGATAAGGTCTGTGACACCGCTAAATGCAATCAAGAGGCAGGTTATCAGGGCTGATTAGGTCTGTTCCAAAGCTAAATGCAATCAAGAGGAAGTTTATCAGGGCTGATAAGGTCTGTGACACCGCTAAATGCAATCAAGAGGCAGGTTATCAGGGCTGATTAGGTCTGTGACACATCTGAATGCAATCAAGAAGCAGGTTATCAGGGAGGTTAGGGCTGCGCCACAGCTAAATGCAATCAAGAGGCAGGTATCAGGGCTGATTAGGTCTGTGAACAGCTAAATGCAATCAAGAGGCAGGTTACAGGGCTGATTAGGCCTGTGACACAGCTAAATGCAACCAAGAGGAAGGTATCAGGGCTGATAGGTCTGCGCCACAGCTAAATGCAATCAAGAGGCAGGTTATCGGGACTGTTAGGCCTTTGACACAGCTAAATGCAATCAAGAGGCAGGTTATCAGGGCTGATTAGGCCTTTGATACAGCTGAATGCAATCAAGAGAAAGGTATTACGGAGCTGATTAGGTTGCGCCACAGCTAAATGCAATCAAGAGACAGGTTATCAGGGCTGATTAGGTTGCTCCACAGCTAAATGCAATCAAGAGACAGGTTATCAGGGCTGATTAGTCTGCTCCACAGCTAAATGCAATCAAGAGGCAGGTTATCAGGGGCTGATTAGGTCTGCGCCACAGCTAAATGCAATTAAGAGGCAGGTTAATCGGGCTGATTAGGTTGTGACACAGCTAAATGCAATCAAGAGGCAGGTTATCAGGGCTGATTAGGTCTGCTCCACAGCTAAATGCAATCAAGAGGCAGGTTATCAGGGCTGATTAGGTCTGCTCCACAGCTAAATGCAATCAAGAGGCAGGTTATCAGGGCTGATTAGGTCTGCTCCACAGCTAAATGCAATCAAGAGGCAGGTTATCGGGGCTGATTAGGTCTGTGACACAGCTAAATGCAATTAAGAGGCAGGTTATTAGGGCTGATTAGGTCTGTGCCACAGCTAAATGCAATCAAGAGGCAGGTTATCAGGGCTGATTAGGTCTGCCACAGCTAAATGCAATCAAGAGGCAGGTTATAGGGCTGATTAGGTCTGCGCCACAGCTAAATGCAATCAAGAGGCAGGTTATCAGGGCTGATTAGGTCTGCTCACAGCTAAATGCAACCAAGAGGCAGGTAACAGGGTTGATTAGGCCTGTGGACACAGCTAAATGCAATCAAGAGGTAGGTATCAGGACTGATTAGGCCTTGACACAGCTAAATGCAATCAAGAGGTAGGTTATCAGGGTTGATTAGGCCTTTGACACAGCTGAATGCAATCAAGAGGGCAGGTTATCAGGATGATTAGCCTTTGACACAGCTAAATGCAATCAAGAGGCAGGTTATCAGGGCTGATTAGGTCTGTCCACAGCTAAATGCAACCAAGAGGCAGGTTAACGGGTTGATTAGGTCTGTGACACAGCTGAATGCAATCAAGAGGAGGTTATCAGGGTGATTAGGCCTGTGACACAGCTAAATGCAATCAAGAGGTAGGTTATCAGGACTGATTAGGCCTGTGACACAGCTAAATGCAATCAAGAGGTAGGTTATCAGGACTGATTAGGGCTTTGACACAGCTGAATGCAATCAAGAGGCAGGTTATCAGGGTGATTAGGCCTTGACACAGCTAAATGCAATCAAGAGGCAGATTATCAGGGCTGAATAGGTCTGTGACACAGATGAATGCAATCAAGAGGCAGGTTATCAGGGCTGATAGGTCTGTGACACAGATGAATGCAATCAAGAGGCAGGTTATCAGGGCTGATTAGGTCTTCTCCACAAGAAATGCAACCAAGAGGCAGGTTATCAGGGTTGATTAGGCCTGTGACACAGCTAAATGCAATCAAGAGGCAGGTTATCAGGGCTGATTAGGCCTTGATACAGCTGAATGCAATCAAGAGGCAGGTTATCGGGCTGATAAGGCCTGCGCCACAGCTAAATGCAATCAAAAGGCAGGTTATCAGGGCTGATTAGGTCTGCTCCACAGCTAAATGCAATCAAGAGGACAGGTTATCAGGGCTGATTAGGTCTGCTCACAGTTAAATGCAATCAAGAGACAGGTTATCAGGGCTGATTAGGTCTGCTCCACAGCTAAATGCAATCAAGAGACAGGTTATCAGGGCTGATTAGGTCTGCCACAGCTAAATGCAATCAAGAGAACGGTTATCAGGGTGATTAGGTCTGCTCCACAGCTAAATGCAATCAGAGGACAGGTTATCAGGGCTGATTAGGTCTGCTCCACAGCTAAATGCAATCAAGAGACAGGTTATCAGGGCTGATTAGGTCTGCTCCACAGCTAAATGCAATCAAGAGGCAGGTTATCAGGGCTGATTAGGTCTGCTCACACAGCTAAATGCAACCAAGAGGCAGGTTAACAGGGTTGATTAGGCCTGTGACACAGCTAAATGCAATCAAGAGGTAGGTTATCAGGACGATTAGGCCTTTGACACAGCTGAATGCAATCAAGAGGTAGGTTATCAGGACTGATTAGGCCTTTGACACAGCTAAATGCAATCAAGAGGCAGGTTATCAGGGCTGATTAGGCCTTTGACACAGCTAAATGCATATAAGAGGAAGGTTATCAGGGCTGATTAGGCCTTTGACACAGCTGAATGCAATCAAGAGGCAGGTTATCGGGGCTGATTAGGCCTTTGACACAGCTGAATGCAATCAAGAGGAAGGTTATCGGGGCTGATTAGGCCTTTGACACAGCTAAATGCAATCAAGAGGCAGGTTATCAGGGCTGATTAGGTCTGTGCCACAGCTAAATGCAATCAAGAGGAAGGTATCAGGGCTGATTAGGCCTGTGACACAGCTAAATGCAACCAAGAGGCAGGTTATCAGGGCTGATAAGGTCTGTGACACCGCTAAATGCAATCAAGAGACAGGTTATCAGGGCTGATTAGGTCTGCGCCACAGCTAAATGCAATCAAGAGGCAGGTTATCAGGGCTGATAAGGTCTGTGACACGCTAAATGCAATCAAGAGGCAGGTTATCAGGGCTGATAGGTCTGCGCCACAGCTAAATGCAATCAAGAGGCAGGTTATCAGGGCTGATTAGGTCTGCGCCACAGCTAAATGCAATCAAGAGGCAGGTTATCGGGCTGATTAGGCCTGTGACACAGCTAAATGCAATCAAGAGCAGGTTATCAGGGCTGATAGGTCTGCGCCACAGCTAAATGCAATCAAGGACAGGTTATCAGGGCTGATTAGGTCTGTGACACAGCTAAATGCAATCAAGAGACAGGTTATCAGGGCTGATTAGGTCTGCGCCACAGCTAAATGCAATCAAGAGGCAGGTTATCAGGGCTGATTAGGTCTGTGACACAGCTAAATGCAATCAAGAGGCAGGTTATCAGGGCTGATTAGGTCTGTGACACAGCTAAATGCAATCAAGAGGCAGGTTATCAGGGCTGATTAGGTCTGCGCCACAGCTAAATGCAATCAAGAGGCAGGTTATCAGGGCTGATAAGGTCTGCGCCACAGCTAAATGCAATCAAGAGGCAGGTTATCAGGGCTGATTAGGTCTGCGCCACAGCTAAATGCAATCAAGAGGCAGGTTATCAGGGCTGATTAGGTCTGTGACACAGCTAAATGCAATATAGAGGCAGGTTATCAGGGCTAGGATTAGGTCTGTGGACACAGCTAAATGCAATCAAGAGGCGGTTATCAGGGCTGATTAGGTCTGCGCCAAGCTAAATGCAATCAAGAGGCAGGTTATCAGGGCTGATTAGGTCTGCGCCACAGCTAAATGCAATCAAGAGGCAGGTGTATCGGGCTGATTAGGTCTGTGACACAGCTAAATGCAATCAAGAGGCAGGTTATCAGGGTGATTAGGTCGCGACACAGCTAAATGCAATCCAGAGGCAGGTTATCAGGGCTGATTAGGTCTGCAGCCACAGTAAATGCAATCAAGAGGCAGGTTATCAGGGCTGATTAGGTCTGTGACACAGCTAAATGCAATCAAGAGGCAGGTTATCAGGGCTGATAAGGTCTGTGACACAGCTAAATGCAATCAAGAGGCAGGTTATCAGGGCTGATTAGGCCTGTTCCAAAGCTAAATGCAATCAAGAGGAAGTTTATCAGGGCTGATAAGGTCTGTGACACAGCTAAATGCAATCAAGAGACAGGTTATCAGGGTTGATTAGGTCTGTTCCAAAGCTAAATGCAATCAAGGAGGAGTTTATCAGGGCTGATAAGGTCTGTGACACAGCTAAATGCAATCAAGAGGCAGGTTATCAGGGTGATTAGGTCTGTGACACAGCTAAATGCAATAGAGGCAGGTTATCAGGGCTGATTAGGTTGTTCCAAAGCTAAATGCAATCAAGAGGAAGTTTATCAGGGCTGATAAGGTCTGTGACACAGCTAAATGCAATCAAGAGGCAGGTTATCAGGGCTGATTAGGTCTGTGACACATCTGAATGCAATCAAGAAGCAGGTTATCAGGGCTGATTAGGCCTTTGACACAGCTAAATGCAATCAAGAGACAGGTTATCAGGGCTGATTAGGTCTGTGACACATCTGAATGCAATCAAGAGGCAGGTTATCAGGGCTGATTAGGCCTGCGCCACAGCTAAATGCAATCAAGAGGAAGGTATCAGGGCTGATTAGGCCTGTGACACAGCTAAATGCAACCAAGAGGCAGGTTATCGGGGCTGATTAGGCCTTTGATACAGCTGAATGCAATCAAGAGACAGGTTATCAGGGCTGATTAGGTCTGCTCCACAGCTAAATGCAATCAAGAGGCAGGTTATCAGGGCTGATTAGGTCTGTGACACAGCTAAATGCAATCAAGAGGCAGGTTATCAGGCTGATTAGGTCTGCGCCACAGCTAAATGCAATCAAGAGGCAGGTTATCAGGGCATGATTAGGTCTGCGCCACAGAAATGCAATAAGAGGCAGGTTATCAGGGCTGATTAGGTCTGTGACACAGCTAAATGCAATCAAGAGGCAGGTTATCAGGGTGATTAGGTCTGCGCCACAGCTAAATGCAATCAAGAGACAGGTTATCAGGGCTGATTAGGTCTGCTCCACAGCAAATGCAATCAAGAGGCAGGTTATCAGGGCTGATTAGGTCCTCACAGCTAAATGCAATCAAGAGGCAGGTTATCAGGGCTGATTAGGTCTGCGCCACAGCTAAATGCAATCAAGAGGCAGGTTATCAGGGCTGATTAGGTCTGCGCCACAGCTAAATGCAATTAAGAGGCAGGTTATCAGGGCTGATTAGGTCTGTGACACAGCTAAATGCAATTAAGAGGCAGGTTATCAGGGCTGATTAGGTCTGTGACACAGCTAAATGCAATCAAGAGGCAGGTTATCAGGGCTGATTAGGTCTGCGCCACAGCTAAATGCAATCAAGAGACAGGTTATCAGGGCTGATTAGGTCTGCTCCACAGCTAAATGCAATCAAGAGACAGGTTATCAGGGCTGATTAGGTCTGCGCCACAGCTAAATGCAATTAAGAGGCAGGTTATCAGGGCTGATTAGGTCTGTGACACAGCTAAATGCAATCAAGAGGTAGGTTATCAGGGTTGATAGGCCTGTGACACAGATAAATGCAATTAAGAGGCAGGTTATTAGGGCTGTATTAGGTCTGCGCCACAGCTAAATGCAATCAAGAGGCAGGTTATCAGGGCTGATTAGGTGTGCTCCACAGCTAAATGCAACCAAGAGGCAGGTTAACAGGGTGATTAGGCCTGTGACACAGCTAAATGCAATCAAGAGGTAGGTTATCGGGCTGATTAGGCCTTTGACACAGCTAAATGCAATCAAGAGGTAGGTTATCAGGGTTGATTAGGCCTTTGACACAGCTAAATGCAATCAAGAGACAGGTTATCAGGGCTGATTAGGTCTGCGCCACAGCTAAATGCAATCAAGAGGCAGGTATCAGGGCTGATTAGGTCTGTGACCACAGCTAAATGCAACCAAGAGGCAGGTTAACAAGGTTGATTAGGCCTGTGACACAGCTAAATGCAATCAAGAGGTAGGTTATCAGGGTTGTTATTAGGTCTGTGACACAGCTGAATGCAATCAAGAGGAAGGTTATCAGGGTTGATTAGGCCTGTGACACAGCTAAATGCAATCAAGAGGTAGGTTATCAGGACTGATTAGGCCTGTGACACAGCTAAATGCAATCAAGAGGTAGGTTATCAGGACTGATTAGGCCTTTGACACAGCTGAATGCAATCAAGAGGCAGGTTATCAGGGCTGATTAGGCCTTTGACACAGCTAAATGCAATCAAGAGGCAGATTATCAGGGCTGATTAGGCCTGTGACACAGATGAATGCAATCAAGAGTCAGGTTATCAGGGCTGATTAGGTCTGTGACACAGATGAATGCAATCAAGAGGCAGGTTATCAGGGCTGATTAGGTCTTCTCCACAGCTAAATGCAACCAAGAGGCAGGTTATCAGGGTTGATTAGGCCTGTGACACAGCTAAATGCAATCAAGAGGCAGGTTATCAGGGCTGATTAGGCCTTTGATACAGCTGAATGCAATCAAGAGGCAGGTTATCGGGGCTGATAAGGCCTGCGCCACAGCTAAATGCAATCAAGAGGCAGGTTATCAGGGCTGATTAGGTCTGTGACACAGCTAAATGCAATCAAGAGACAGGTTATCAGGGCTGATTAGGTCTGCTCCACAGCTAAATGCAATCAAGAGGCAGGTTATCAGGGCTGATTAGGTCTGCTCCACAGCTAAATGCAATCAAGAGACAGGTTATCAGGGCTGATTAGGTCTGCTCCACAGCCTAAATGCAATCAAGAGACAGGTTATCAGGGCTGATTAGGTCTGCTCCACAGCTAAATGCAATCAAGAGACAGGTTATCAGGGCTGATTAGGTCTGCTCCACAGCTAAATGCAACCAAGAGGCAGGTTATCAGGGCTGATTAGGTCTGCTCCACAGCTAAATGCAATCAAGAGACAGGTTATCAGGGCTGATTAGGTCTGCTCCACAGCTAAATGCAATCAAGAGACAGGTTATCAGGGCTGATTAGGTCTGCTCCACAGCTAAATGCAACCAAGAGGCAGGTTAACAGGGTTGATTAGGCCTGTGACACAGCTAAATGCAATCAAGAGGTAGGTTATCAGGACTGATTAGGCCTTTGACACAGCTGAATGCAATCAAGAGGTAGGTTATCAGGACTGATTAGGCCTTTGACACAGCTAAATGCAATCAAGAGGCAGGTTATCAGGGCTGATTAGGCCTTTGACACAGCTAAATGCAATCAAGAGGCAGGTTATCAGGGCTGATTAGGCCTTTGACACAGCTGAATGCAATCAAGAGGCAGGTTATCAGGGCTGATTAGGCCTTTGACACAGCTGAATGCAATCAAGAGGCAGGTTATCAGGGCTGATTAGGCTTGACACAGCTGAATGCAATCAAAGAGCAGGTTATCGGGGCTGATTAGGTCTGCTCCACAGCTAAATGCAATCAAGAGGCAGGTTATCGGGGCTGATTAGGTCTGTGCCACAGCTAAATTCAATCAAGAGGCAGGTTATCAGGGCTGATTAGGTCTGCTCCACAGCTAAATGCAATCAAGAGACAGGTTATCAGGGATGATTAGGTCTGCTCCACAGCTAAATGCAATCAAGAGACAGGTTATCAGGGCTGATTAGGTCTGCACTCCACAGTAAATGCAATCAAGAGACAGGTTATCAGGGCTGATTAGGTCTGCTCCACAGCTAAATGCAATCAAGAGACAGGTATCAGGGCTGATTAGGTCTGCTCCACAGCTAAATGCAATCAAGAGACAGGTTATCAGGGCTGATTAGGTCTGCTCACAGCTAAATGCAACCAAGAGGCAGGTTAACAGGGTTGATTAGGCCTGTGACAAGCTAAATGCAATCAAGAGGTAGGTTATCAGGACTGATTAGGCCTTGACACAGTGAATGCAATAAAGAGGTAGGTTATCAGGACTGATTAGGCCTTTGACACAGCTAAATGCAATCAAGAGGCAGGTTATCAGGGCTGATTAGGCCTTTGACACAGCTGAATGCAATCAAGAGGCAGGTTATCGGGCTGATTAAGGCCTAGACACAGTGAATGCAATCAAGAGGCAGGTTATCAGGGGCTGATTGCGCTTGCCACAGCTGAATGCAATCAAGAGGCAGGTTATCGGGGCTGATTAGGCCTTTGACACAGCTGAATGCAATCAAGAGGCAGGTTATCGGGGCTGATTAGGTCTGCTCCACAGCTAAATGCAATCAAGAGGCAGGTTATCAGGGCTGATTAGGTCTGTGCCACAGCTAAATTCAATCAAGAGGCAGGTTATCAGGGCTGATTAGGTCTGTGCCACAGCTAAATGCAATCTCTACTTGGAAAACGTCAGGAGGGGGATACAGTGCAAATAATTTGTGGAATTAAAGAAATAACAGTAATTTGGCTCTTTCAAGCCAAATATCTTAGCTTTGGAAAAAGGAAACTTAATGATCTCATTAATAAAACTATCCCATTTGCAGCAATGTACCAATGATTAGTGTGTGTGGTACATGTACTGGTTGCAGCAGTATAGGAAATTTCAACACCGCAAGCAATGTAGCAAGCTTTTCAGAAAGCAATTGTGCAAGTTAAGCTTTTAAAAATTTAGAAAATACTTTGCAAACATACTACTTTAAAATTAGTATACACGTACAGCACTGCCATAGGAAAAACCTATAACAGCAGCCGAGTGGCACAAGCTGTATGTCTCTCTACAGCGTATTATGGGGATAATGCAATATGAGGTATAAAAGTTTGGCCGTTCTGTTAATTTGGTTAGTAGGGTGAGTCTTGTTCTTTACAGGAGGCCTAAAGAGACTGGAAAAATCAAGTGCTAGTCAGTGCCCTGGTGAGCTAGAGGTGTTAGGAAGTGCTACTAATAGCAACCTGCAGTTAGACCAACCAGTGTCCCTAGAGACCATCAATGAAGAATAGAGCAGGTAGCATGTCTCAGGCTGATCACTGGGGAAACACAGTGAATACTAAATACATTGCCTGTAATTACTAGAACGTAAAGTAAGCAATGTCCTTACTAAGTTATTATCTCATGCGTGCACTGACAGTTGCAAAATATATTTGTGTACTTGGCACTGCAGTCTCTATTATGTCATGTCATTTGTGTGTGCACTATTTTAACCTTTGTAGAGAGTTAGTCAGCATTAGCATTGCGATAATGGTCACATGGGAAAACAAAGCACGGACAGTGCCGGTAACCAATCACCAAGATATCAGGGCCAACATCACAAAGAGCTTTTCAATAAAAAAAAGTGTAACTTTTTTTTCAGTTGATCACAAATCCCATCACTTCCAGGGAGGCATGGCTTCCAAAAGGTTGAGGAGCAACTGACTTGTCCGCAAACAATGTGGAAAATGCTCGTCACTGTCTTTGACAAAAAAAAAACCCACCAGCACCACTGCTCTGCCCCAGGCAGTGAGCATCAGTTGTATCCTACTGCTGTAACTGTCTTTAAATAGCTTCAGAAAACATCGTTGTTTTGGGGGTGTGGGGATTTTTATGCAGCACATCATGTGACTGTCATACACTTCCTTGTTTGTCCTGACTGTCCAAGTGCCACTTGAAAAGCCTATAACTTAAGCTAAAGACTTCATTCTTCTTTGAAATATATAAGAGGTCTCTTTTCAATAGCGGACACTTGTATGGAGACCACACTTACCCTTTAATGCAGTTAGTCACAGGGTAGGTTTTCAGTGTATTGGGTACTTTTATAAGAAATAAAAAGCTTCATCTTTAGGTGCATAAACCAGTCCTTAATAATAAGAATAGACAAACTGTGGAAGTGTCTTCCAAAAGACATTGGACCCGGAAATTCATTGTATAGTTTCTAGATACCTTTTTAAAATCAAAGAAAATGAAATATTTAAAGAATAAATACATAAGGTTTATAGTTAATTGATTGAATTTCAGTTGCCTAGAGGTGGCCATACACATATAGAATTTTACGTACCCGACAAGCGCTCATGCCACATTTGATCGATCCTGCCGGAACCGCCTCTACCGTTCTTCCATGCGACCAAAAAAATCCCATTCATTTTGCGATCGCATGTCGGACACATAGAAGAACGGGAGAGGCGGTTCCAGCAGGATCGATCGAATGTCGCAGGATCACTGGGTCCGGTAAGTAAAATTGTATATATGTATAGCCACCTTAAGGGCATGTCCATGCACTACTTTTAGTGCATGGATATGCCCTTAGGGTTTTTTTATTGTCTCCCTCTGGATAAATTGTTAAGTAAGGTTGACATAGGTGGCAACATCTCTTTATTTATCTATGGATATTATGACCTCAAAAGACACGGTGGATGGAAGCCTTGTTTTTAGAACTGTAAGCGCAAATATAAGAAATAAAATACTTACATACAAATATTTCACTGCATTGTAACCAAAACATTTTTGCTTATATTTCCATGCAGTATTTATTTTTTGGGCAACAGTAGGAATATTTAATTATGTAGACAGCAAGTGTATGTGTCCCATGTTTATTATCAGTCTCTTGAATTGGATTTTAGGAATCGAATCGAAGCCTTAAAAAAATAAGTTCATAAAATGATTTACAGAAATTAAATCTATTTGTGAACATCTGCAAGGCTAAAAAAGATCGGTGTTGAACTCCAATCTAAATATAGTATAATAATAATTGTATTGTATAGTATATAAGTATAACAAGATAATAATTAAGTATTGCATGAGTCAATAATAAGAAAGTGAAAGAAGATCTGCACGACTATCTTTGTCTAACAACATTAGTGATGCAGCAACATTTTTGTTTTGACATCTCTTAAGAGACATTTCATGAAATCAATTTGAATCTGATTCCAGCTGATTGGTTCATAGTTTACAAACCATCACTATGGAGATGAAAACACATGACAGACATATCTGGTGCAGCCAGCACAGCTTCTTCTCCACATATACAATCTGTGAAAATATCAGCCATATCCAGGAACCACCACAGATAGAATAAGCCTACTTCCTCATCCTAGAACTAGTAGGCGGTAGGGGTTACCACATTGCACCACCCACCAATAATGGTTGAAGCCACCCGCATAGGTCGCTAGGCCCAAATAGGTAATACTGGATACACACAAGCAAAATTTAACAAATTATCTGGCACAAAGGGATCAGTCATACTTAAATGAAGAGAAAATATATGCATAATATTATATATCTTTAATATCATTTTATAAAGCACAGAGGTCTCTTAGGGCTATGTACTGAAAGCCGTTATCGATCTCTATTGCCTCCCCTAGGTGGGAGCCGATAACGAAAGCTTGCTATGATTATCTTAGTTAGCCAATAAAGGTATCACCTTCATACTACTTTTGTTAAATTTTTAATTTAAAAGGGTTACCCTGTAAACAATTTGACTGGCTAACACAGTACACCACCTTTTCCTGTGTCTTATTATTATCATTATAACCTACCCCTGTAGTGGATTTCTATGGGAGGAACTGTAAGATTATAGCCTTGTAATCTTACAGTTCCAGGAGGAAAAGGAAATCAGAAGCCACAAAGGGGTAGCTTATAATAAATAATGCCCCCCGAACTGTAAATTAAAGGGATATTAGAATTCACCTTAGAGTTCCGTGCCCTGTATAAAAGGTACTCAGCCTGCGGCCTTGTGCTTTTATATGGTCACAGAAATCCTTGATAACTTCGAATATCCTTAGAATTTACAGTTGGGGGTGCATTATCCACTATATTACTAATTATTATCATGCTCATCATTATCAATATCATCATTAATATAATTTAGTATTATGATCATTATCATTACTTATTATTATCAATAATAATAATTAAATTATCAGAATTATAATAATCACCTGTATTATTATTATATTATTGTTGGTAGTTTTATAGTTATTATAATTATTATAATCATCTTTATTATTAGCATTATTATTATTAGTTGTATTATAATAGTTATCATTAGTAGTATTATAATCATTATTATTAGTTGTATTATAACTATTGTTATAATTATCATCTTATAATAATTATAGTATTATAATAGTTATTATCATTATTATTATTATTAGTAGTAGTATAAAAGTTCTTATTATTATTGGACCCCAACAACATTTTTAACCTCCCCTCCTGCTCCCCATTTCAGGACTCTTAAAGGTAGTCATCCATGGCCCCAGGAAAGAAGAAACTCGTTAGAGCCCATGTCCCCCCTACCAACAGGGCCCAAAAAGGAGAATCCAGCTCGGGAACACTTATCAAAAAACAAAAAGGCCCCATCACATCACAACTCCACCCCGGCCGCCATCTTCCCTCCGTCTGTCTCTGCGGCGAAAAAGAGACGACGTTCCCGATTGGCCCGATCCTCGGGTTCTTATTGCGTCGCCTCCTCTGATTAGTGAACGCGACTCGCTCGCTCCGTGTCGCCACATCTCATTGGCTCGCGGCGAAAGAGGAAGGGCCCGTGACGTTCTATCTCTTTCCACGCCCCCTCCTCCTCCTCCCTCCCAGCGCTGTGTGACTCTGTGTCTCTGGCGGTGTCAATGGCTCCTCCTGCCGCGGACAGACGGGGCTTACGGGAGGGGACCCTGTGAACACAGACACGACGCAGAGAGAGCGAGAGAACCGGTTGCCGGGGAAACGGACCGACCGTAAAGAAAGGAAGTAAAAAAAAAGAAGGGGGCGGAGCTGTGAACGGGGTCGCGCATTTCAGCCGCTCGGCACCGACCCAGGCGGACGGACGGACCCAGGGCGAAACCTTCCCCCCTCCCTCCCCCCCTCACCCCCCGGGACAGTCACAGCAAATGAACTCGGTCAGAGCAGCGAACAGGAGACCCAGGAGAGTGTCGAGGCCGCGCCCGGTGCAGCCGGAGAGAAACAACGGCGGGGAACGGGGTAAGGACCCGGGGAGGAGGGAGGGAGGGGGAGGTGTGTGTGGGGGTTGTGGACGGACACTGGGGGGCGCTGCAGGGGGAAAGAGCGCGACTCGGTCATGGGCCTTAGGGGCTTTGTCTGTGTGTAAGGGAGACACTGCGGCCCAGTCCGTGTCAATACAGGAAATACGGGGAGTCGGGGGCACTCATGTTCTCTCGGTGCATTGCGGGTAATTTAAAGGGACATCTCCACCCCTATATATTCTGACCGTTTAACCCGTGTGGCCTTGTAAATGCTGGACACAAATCATCAGACAATGGATAATGACGTCAACAAATTGAACTAAATGACTATATAGTGACTGCCCTGTGCTGTTTATATTCTTATAAACGTTGCATAGTGATGTCACCTGCCATACGGGGTGTGTAGTGATGTCACCCGCTATAAACTGTGCGTAGTGATGTCACCGGTAGTGATGTCACAGGCTATAAACTGTGTGTAGTGATGTCACAGGCTATAAACTGTGTGTAGTGATGTCACAGGCTATAAACTGTGTGTAGTGATGTCACAGGCTATAAACTGTGTGTAGTGATGTCACAGGCTATAAACTGTGTGTAGTGATGTCACAGGCTTATAACTTGTGTGTAGTGATGTTCACAGGCTTAAAAACTGTGTGTATGATGTCACAGGCTATAAATGTGGTGTGATTGTCACAGGCCATAAAACTGTGTGTAGTGAGTCACAGGCTATAAACTGTGTGTAGTGATTGTCACAGGCTATAAACTGTTGATGTAGTGATGTCACAGGCTATAAACTGTGTGTAGTGATGTCACAGGCTATACTGTGTGTAGTGATGTCACAGGCTATAAACTGTGTGTAGTGATGTCACAGGCTATAAACTGTGTGTAGTGATTGTCACAGGATATAAACTGTGTGTAGTGATGTCACAGGCTATAAAACTGTGTGTAGTGATGTCACAGGCTATAATAAACGTGCGTAGTGATGCCCTGCTATAACTGTGCGTAGTGTGTCACCGCCAAAAACGTGCGTAGTGATCTTACTGGCTATAAACTGTGTGTAGTAATGTCACTGCCTATAAACTGTGCGTAGTGTTGTCACCGGCCATACGTGGTGCGTAGTGTTGTCACGCCATACGTGGGCGTAGTGTTGTCACCGGCCATACGGGTGCGTAGTGTTGTCACGCCATACTGTGCGTAGTGTGTCACCGGCATACGTGGTGTAGTGTTGTCACGCATAGTAGTAGTGTTGTCACGGCCATACGTGGGCGTAGTGTTGTCACCGGCCATACGTGGTGCGTAGTGTTGTCACCGGCCATACGTGGTGGTGTAGTGTTGTCACCGGCCATACGTGGTGCGTAGTGTTGTCACCGGCCATAAGTGGTGCGTTAGTGTTGTCACACGGCCATACGTGGTGGTAGTGTTGTCCGGCCATCGTGGGCGTAGGTTGTCACGGCCATACGTGGTGCGTAGTGTTGTCACCGGCCATACGTGGTGCGTAGTGTTGTCACCGGCCATACGTGGTGCGTAGTGTTGTCACCGGCCATACGTGGTGCGTAGTGTTGTCACCGGCCATACGTGGTGCGTAGTGTTGTCACCGGCATACGTGGTGCGTAGTGTTGTCACCGGCCATACGTGGTGCGTAGTGTTGTCACCGGCCATACGTGGTGCGTAGTGTTTGTCACCGGCCATACGTGGTGCGTAGTGTGTCACCGGCCATACGTGGTGCGTAGTAGTGTTGTCACCGGCATACGTGGTGCGTAGTGTTGTCACCGGCCATACGTGGTGCGTAGTGTTGTCACCGGCCATTACGTGGTGCGTAGTGTTGTCACCGGCCATACGTGGTGCGTAGTGTTGTCACCGGCCATACGTGGTGGTAGTGTTGTCACGGCCATACGTGGTGCGTAGTGTTGTCACGGCCATACGTGGTGCGTAGTGTTGTCACGGCCATACGTGGTGGGTAGTGTTGTCACCGGCCATACGTGGTGCGTAGTGTTGTCCCGGCCATACGTGGTGCGTAGTGTTGTCACGGCCATACGTGGTGGTAGTGTTGTCACGGCCACGTGGTGCGTAGTGTTGTCACCGGCCATACGTGGTGCGTAGTGTTGTCACCGGCCATACGTGGTGCGTAGTGTGTCACCGGCCATACGTGTGCGTAGTGTTGTCACCGGCATACGTGGTGCGTAGTGTTGTCACCGGCCATACGTGGTGCGTAGTGGTCACCGGCCATACGTGGTGCGTAGTGTTGTCACCGGCCATACGTGGTGCGTAGTGTTGTCACCGGCCATACGTGGTGCGTAGTGTTGTCACCGGCTATAAACGGTGTGTAGTGTTTTCACTGGCTATAAACTGTGTGTAGTTTTGTCACCGGCTATGAACTGTGCTATAAACTGTGCATAGTGATGTCACCGGCTATAAACTGTGCGTAGTGATGTACGGCATAACGTGGTAGTGTTCGCCGGTAAAACTGTGCGTAGTGTTGTGTCGCGGCTATAAACTGTGCGTAGTGTTGTCGCCGGCTATAAACTGTGCGTAGTGTTGTCGCCGGCTATAAACTGTGCGTAGTGTTGTCACCGGCTATAAACTGTGCGTAGTGTTGTCACCGGCTATAAACTGTGCGTAGTGTTGTCACCGGCCATACATGATGCGTAGTATTGTCTCCGGCTATAAACTGTGCGTATAGTTGTCACCGGCCATACGTGATGCGTAGTGTTGTCACCGGCTATAAACTGTGCGTAGTGTTGTCACCGGCTATAAACTGTGCGTAGTGTTGTCACCGGCTATAAACTGTGCGTAGTGTTGTCACGGCTATAAACTGTGCGTGTAGTGTTGTACGGCTATAAACTGTGCGTAGTGTTGTCACCGGCTATAAACTGTGCGTAGTGTTGTCACCGCTATAAATGTGCGTAGTGTGTCACGGCTAAAACTGTGTGTAGTTTTGTCACCGGCTATAACTGTGCTATAAACTGTGCATAGTGATGTCACTGGCTATAAACTGTGGGTTGTGTTGTCACCGGCTATAAACGTGCGTAGTGTTGTCACCGGTATAAACTGTGCGTAGGGTTGTCCCGGCCATACGTGATGGAGGTATGTCTCGGCTATAAACGTGCGTATAGTTGTCACCGGCCATACGTGATGCGTAGTGTGTCACGCGTATAAACTGTGCGTAGTGTTGTCACCGGCTATAAACTGTGCGTAGTGTTGTCACCGGCTATAAACTGTGTGTAGTTTTGTCACCAGCTATAAACTGTGCTATAAACTGTGCATAGTGATGTCACTGGCTATAAACTGTGGGTTGTGTTGTCACCGGCTATAAACTGGGTAAGTGATGTCACCGGCTATAAACTGGGTAAGTGATGTCACCGGCTATAAACTGGGTAAGTGATGTCACCGGCTATAAACTGTGCGTAGTGGCGTCACCGGCTATAAACTGTGCGTAGTGGCGCACCGGCTATAAACTGTGCGTAGTGTTGTCACCGGCTATAAACTGTGCGTAGTGTTGTCACCGGCTATAAACTGTGCGTAGTGTGTTGTCACCGGCTATAAACTGTGCGTAGTTTGTCACGCTAAACTGTGCTAGTGTTGTCACCGGCTATATAAACTGTGCGTAGTGTTGTCACCGGTATAAACTGTGCGTAGTGTTGTCACCGGCTTATTAAAACTGTGCGTAGTGTTGTCACCGGCTATAAAATGTGCGTAGTGTTGTCACCGGTATAACTGGGTAGGTGTGTCACGGCAAACTGTGGCGTAGTGTTGTCACCGGCTATAAACTTGCGTAGTGTTGTAACCGGCTATAAACTGTGCGTAGTGTTGTCACCGGCTATAAACTGTGCGTAGTGTTGTCACCGGCTATAAACTGTGCGTAGTGTTGTCACCGGCTATAAACTGTGCGTAGTGTTGTCACAGGCTATAAACTGTGCGTAGTGTTGTCACCGGCTATAAACTGTGCGTAGTGTTGTCAACGGCCAACGTGATGCGTAGTATTGTCTCCGGCTATAAACTGTGCGTATAGTTGTCACCGGCCATACGTGATGCGTAGTGTTGTCACCGGCTATAAACTGTGCATAGTGATGTCACCGGCTATAAACTGGGTAAGTGATGTCACCGGCTATAAACTGAGTAAGTGATGTCACCGGCTATAAACTGAGTAAGTGATGTCACCGCTATAAACTGTGGGTAAAGTGATGTACACGGCTATAAACTGTGGGTAGTGATGTCACCGGCTATAAACTGTGCGTAGTGTTGTCACCGGCTATAAACCGTGCGTAGTGTGCACCGGCATAAACCGTGCGAGTGTTTCACCGGCTATAAACCGTGCGTAGTGTTGTCCCCGCTATAAACCGTGGCGTAGTGTTGTCACCGGCTATAAACGTGCGTAGTGTTGCCACCGGCTATAAACCGTGCGTAGTGTTGTCACCGGCTATAAACCGTGCGTAGTGTTGTCACCGGCTATAAACCGTGCGTAGTGTTGTCACCGGCTATAAACCGTGCGTAGTGTTGTCACCGGCTATAAACCGTGCGTAGTGTTGTCACCGGCTATAAACTGTGCGTAGTGTTGTCACCGGCTATAAACTGTGCTATAAACTGTGCATAGTGATGTCACTGGCTATAAACTGTGCTATAAACTGTGCATAGTGATGTCACCGGCTATAAACTGAGTAAAGTGATGTCACCGGCTATAAACTGAGTAAGTGATGTCACCGGCTATAAACTGTGGTAAGTGATGTCACCGGATTAACTGCGTAGTGTTGTCACCGGCTATAAACTGCGTAGTGTTGTCACCGGCTATAAAGGCGTAGTGATGTCACCGGCTATAAACGTGCGTAGTGTTGTCACCGGCATAAACTGTGCGTAGTGTTGTCACACGGCTTAAACTGTGCGTAGTGTTGTCACCGGCTATAAACGTGCGTAGTGTTGTCACGGCTATAACGTGCGTAGTGTTGTCAACGGCTATAAACTGTGCGTAGTGTTGTCACCGGCTATAAACGTGCGTAGTGTTGTCACCGGCTAAAACCGTGCGTAGTGTTGTCACCCGGCTATAAAAATGTGCTGTGATGTCACTGGCTATAAACTGTGCTATAACTGTGCATAGTGATGTCACCGGCTATAAACTGAGTAAAGTGATGTCACCGGCTATAAACTGAGTAAGTGATGTCACCGGCTATAAACTGTGCGTAGTGTTGTCACCGGCTATAAACTGTGCGTAGTGTTGTCACCGGCTATAAACTGTGCATAGGGATGTCACTGGCTATAAACTGTGCTATAAACTGTGCATAGTGATGTCACTGGCTATAAACTGTGCATAGTGATGTCACCGGCTATAAACTGGGTAAGTGATGTCACCGGCTATAAACTGAGTAAGTGATGTCAACGGCTATAAACTGTGGGTAAGTGATGTCACCGGCTATAAACTGTGGGTAAGTGATGTCACCGGCTATAAACTGCGTAGTGTTGTCACCGGCTATAAACTGTGCGTAGTGTTGTCACCGGCTATAAACTGTGCGTAGTGTTGTCACCGGCTATAAACTGTGCTATAAACTGTGCATAGTGATGTCACTGGCTATAAACTGTGCTATAAACTGTGCATAGTGATGTCAACGGCTATAAACTGAGTAAAGTGATGTCACCGGCTATAAACTGAGTAAGTGATGTCACCGGCTATAAACTGAGTAAGTGATGTCACCGGCTATAAACTGAGTAAGTGATGTCACCGGCTATAAACTGTGGGTAAGTGATGTCACCGGCTATAAACTGCGTAGTGTGTCACCGGCTAAATGTGCGCAGTGTTGTCACGGCTTAAACTGCGTAGTGTTGTCACACGGCTATAAACTGTGCGTAGTGGTATCACGGCATAAACTGCGTAGTGTTGTCACGGCTATAACCGTGCGTAGTGTTGCACGGCTATAAACCGTGCGTAGTTGTTGTCACCGGCTATAAACGTGCGTAGTGTTGTCACCGGCTATAAACCGTGCGTAGTGTTGTCACCGGCTATAAACCGTGCGTAGTGTTGTCACCGGCTATAACTGTGCTATATAAACTGTGCATAGTGATGTCACTGGCTATAAATGTCATAGTGATGTCACGGCTATAATGAGTAAGTGATGTACCGGTATAAAAGTGTGGTAAGTGATGTCACCGGCTATAAACTGTGCGTAGTGTTGTAAGTGTAGTGTTCACCGGCTATAAACTGTGCGTGTAGGTTGTCACCGGCTATAAACTGTGCGTAGTGTTGTCACCGGCTATAAACTGTGCGTAGTGTTGTCACCGGCTATAAACTGTGCGTAGTGTTGTCACGGCTTAAAACTGGTGCTAGTGTTGTCACCGGCTATAAACTGTGCGTTAGTGTTGTCACCGGCTATAAACTGTGCGTAGTGTTGTCACCGGCTAAAACTGTGCGTAGTGTTGTCACGGCTATAACTGTGCTATAAACTGCATAGTGATGTCACTGGCTATAAACTGCTATAAACTGTGCATAGTGATGTCACTGGCTATAAACTGTGCATAGTGATGTCACTGGCTATAAACTGTGCATAGTGATGTCACTGGCTATAAACTGTGGGTAAGTGATGTCACCGGCTATAAACTGTGGGTAAGTGATGTCACCGGCTATAAACTGTGCGTAGTGTTGTCACCGGCTATAAACTGTGCGTAGTGTTGTCACCGGCTATAAACTGTGCGTAGTGTTGTCACCGGCTATAAACTGTGCGTAGTGTTGTCACCGGCTATAAACTGTGCGTAGTGTTGTCATCGGCTATAAACTGTGTGTAGTGTTGTCACCGGCTATAAACTGTGCGTAGTTTTGTCACCGGCTATAAACTGTGCATAGTGATGTCACTGGCTATAAACTGTGCTATAAACTGTGCATAGTGATGCCACTGGCTATAAACTGTGCATAGTGATGTCACTGGCATAAAACTGGGTAGTGGCGTCACCGGTATAAACTGTGCGTAGTGGGTCCCGCTATAAACTGTGCGTAGTGGCGTCACGGATATAAACTGTGCGTAGTGGCGGCACGGCTATAAACTGGCGTAAGTGGCGTCCGGCTATAAACTGTGCGTAGTGGCGTCACCGGCTATAAACTGTGCGTAGTGGCGTCACCGGCTATAAACTGTGCGTAGTGGCGTCACCGGCTATAAACTGTGCGTCGTGGCGTCACCGGCTATAAACTGTGCGTCGTGGCGTCACCGGCTATAAACGTGCGTAGTGGCGTCACCGGCTATAAACTGTGCGTCGTGGCGTCACCGGCTATAAACTGTGCGTCGTGGCGTCACCGGCTATAAAGGGTGCGTCGTGGCGTCACCGGCTATAAAGGGTGCGTCGTGGCGTCACCGGCTATAAAGGGTGCGTCGTGGCCTCACCGGCTATAAGGGTGCGTCGTGGCGTCACCGGCTATAAAGGGTGCGTCGTGGCGTCACGGCTAAAAGGTGCGTCGTGGCGTCACCGGCTATAAGGGTGCGTCGTGGCTCACCGGCTATAAAGGGTGCGTCGTGGCTCACCGGTATAAGGGGTGCGTCGTGGCCTCACGGCTATAAGGGTGCGTCGTGGCCTCACCGGCTATAAGGGGTGCGTCGTGGCCTCACCGGCTATAAGGGGTGCGTCGTGGCCTCACCGGCTATAAGGGGTGCGTCGTGGCCCACGGATAAGGGGTGGTCGTGGCCTCACCGGCTATAAGGGGTGCGTCGTGGCCTCACGGCCATACGGGGTGCGTCGTGGCTCACCGGCCATACGGGGTGCGTCGTGGCCTCACCGGCCATACGGGGTGCGTCGTGGCCTCACCGGCCATACGGGGTGCGTCGTGGCCTCACCGGCCATACGGGGTGCGTCGTGGCCTCACCGGCCATACGGGGTGCGTCGTGGCCTCACCGGCCATACAATGTACATAGCGGTCTTATAGCTGGATATATGCAGTGCATAGTAATGCCATTTGTTATTAGGGGTGTAGGATACACACGGTAGAGATGAGAGCAGTAATATTATGCACATGGTGTTGTCACCTGTTAGAAGTTGTGTATTGATGTCATATATAGAGATATAGCAAAATTCCAAGTATAGAGGGGTCCAGGCATTGATATGGTGCAAAATATGTAAATGTATTCCTCTATTAAGAGTAAACAGACTGGCAACGTTTCGGGCCCCACACTCAGCCTTTTAAGTTTTGCACCATATCAATGCTTGGACCCCTCTATAATTGGAATTTTGCTATTATGGACTATTTTGGGTGAGGCAGTGTAACCCACATAAAAGGGTGCCAGAGAAGTTATGGGAGGATTTGGTACGATTCTTTGTTTAATTATAGAGATATATGCACACCCAGCTCCAATTCTTCAGAACTTTCATGGTGCAAGTCCATAGACCTTCAGCCTTTTATAAAGGTATGGTGTGAACCAAAGGAGAAACTGCACAAATACTTATATGCACTTTAAAAGGACTCATAGCCCATTTACTGAGAGACATCATAGGATAATCTTATCTTGGGTTGTTCCTGAAGGAATGGACGAAGGTCCCTTTTGACCTGTATAATGCATTGTAGGGATGTTACCTGTTATACATGGTTGGTAGGATGTTCCCAGGTATAATCTGTATGTAGGAATGTCCCTGGTTTTAAGCTGTATGTAGGGATGTCCCAGTTACTAGCTGACCATAGGGATGTCCCCGGTTATTAGCTGGCTGTGGGGATGTCCCCGGTTATTAGCTGGCTGCGGGGATGTCCCCGGTTATTAGCTGGCTGCGGGGATGTCCCCAGTTATTAGCTGGCTGCGGGGATGTCCCCGGTTATTAGCTGGCTGCGGGGATGTCCCCGGTTATTAGCTGGCTGCGGGGATGTCCCTGGTTATTTGTTGGCTGCAGGGATGTCCCTGGTTATTAGTTGGCTGCAGGGATGTCCCTGGTTATTAGTTGGCTGCAGGGATGTCCCTGGTATTAGTGGCTGCAGGGATCCCTGGTTATTAGCTGGCTGCAGGTGTCCCCGGTTATTAGCTGGCTGCAGGGATGTCCCCGGTTATTAGTTGGCTGCAGGGATTGTCCCTGGTTATTAGCTGGCTGCAGGGATGTCCCTGGTTATTAGGGCTGCAGGGATGTCCCTGGTTATTAGCTGGCTGCAGGGATGTCCCTGGTTATTAGCTGGCTGCAGGGATGTCCCTGGTTATTAGCTGGCTGCAGGGATGTCCCTGGTTATTAGCTGGCTGCAGGGATGTCCCTGGTTATTAGCTGGCTGCAGGGATGTCCCGGGTTATTAGTTTGCTGCGGGGATGTCCCCGGGTTATTAGCTGGCTGCGGGGATGTCCCCGGGTTATTAGCTGGCTGCGGGGATGTCCCTGGTTATTAGCTGGCTGCGGGGATGTCCCTGGTTATTAGCTGGCTGTGGGGATGTCCCCGGGTTATTAGCTGGCTGCGGGGATGTCCCCGTGTTATTAGCTGGCTGCGGGGATGTCCCCGTGTTATTAGCTGGCTGCGGGAGTGTCGCAGTGTTATTAGCTGGCTGCGGGGATGTCCATGGTTATTAGCTGGCTGCGGGGATTGTCCCCCTGGTTATTAGCTGGCTGTGGGGATGTCCCGGGGTATTAGCGGGCTTTGTGGGGATGTCCCCGTGGTTATTAGCTGGCTGCGGGGATGTCCCGTGTTATTAGCTGGCTGCGGGGATTGTCCCTGGTATTAGCTGGCTGCGGGGATGTCCCCGGGTTATTAGCTGGCTGCGGGGATGTCCCCGGGTTATTAGCTGGCTGCGGGGATGTCACTGGTTACTAGCTGGCTGCGGGGATGTCCCCGGTTCTAGGCCGACTGTTGGGATGTCACCACAATTTTGTGTTACTCACTGAAACTTGTGTATTTTAGGAAATAATTACTTTGTTCATTGAATTCCTAGGTGATTTCTAATATGCTTATATTTTACAATAGAGAGTGCATTATTCACTGTATATCCTTATAAATGATGCTTAGCTATGTAGGCCATTATAATTCAAGCTTAGCTATGTCATCCTTATATCCCAGGAACCTCTGTTTAAACTGGTTAAATCTGACACATTAGAGCAAATATTAAAGGAATAGTAAACTCGAATTGAACTATTACTTTAATATACTGATTGAAGATCGGGAGGTTAAGGAGCAGTGCCTTACCTCCCGGTCTTCAATCAGTATTGCAAGGCCCGAGAACGAAGATGGGAACTAACTTACCTTTTATGCGATCCACCGCGGCCAAGCTGAAATCTCTGACCGCTTCACTCTCCTGTACAGCCATAGCATGCATACCACTAAAAAGTATATTTAACCTACTTCTGGCCCCACCATGTAGTTTACAATGATCCTTAACTTATATCCCAGCTCCTTATGGTTTTTCTAGTGTCTTTCTAAAGAAAGGAAACTGAGGAGTAGTAGCTGTCTTCCTGTGGGAAAGGTTTCTGCCTCTGATGCGTCCTCTTAGTTGTTTCAGGCATGCTCAGGGGGAGCCCTTTTCCCCCCTCCCTCCCTACATCAAGATCCATCATCTGCAATGGAGATGTCTAGCTTTTAATCCTTTCAGTATGGTGTAGCTCCCCGCTGCCCAGACCCAAATGCTACATTATCTATAAAAAAAAAATCAATCTGAATAATACATGCCTTTGTTTCCACGGCATCTCCATTGCTGACAGCCGCGTCTGTGATTGGCTGCCTCTCAGCCAATCACAGACACGGCTGCCAGTCCGGCCCCTGTTTGCAACCTCCTGCATAATGTGAGCCGTGAGGAGTGCATCGTGGGAGTGAAGGCATGCTTCAGATTTGATTTTTAAAAAAACTAATACAGTGTTTAGGTCTGGGAAGGGGATAGCTACATTTTATTAAAAGTTTGGGGTGGACTTGCCCTTAAACATTTTTATGGGGGGCACTTTGCCAAAATCCTGTGCCAAAAAATGCGATATAAAGAAGACAATGGAGCAGTATTGTTTAGTTAATGCCGGAAACAGTCAGGATCTGTCAGAGTAGCCAGCACCGCAGAGCTCTCACATAGCTCTCATTGGTAAGTTTCAAGGCTTCGTTCCTGGCTCCTGTTAGATTCGTTGAAGAAGAGGAGGCTGAGACCCCACTACAACGCGCGCAATCGCACGCTTTATCGCATACGATTTCTGTGCGTTGTTGCACTGTTTGTGCATGCATTTTTGTAATTTAATATTATAAAAACACATGCATTTGCGGCAAAAGTCTAATGCATGCGCACCGGAAATCGCTGGAATTTGTGTGTTCCCGTTTCCATGTTAACCAAAACCGCGTGCAAAAATGTGGTAAAAACGAGTTAATGCAAAAACAAAATAGTTTGCTTTCTGAGATAACTATTCCTTTAAAACATTTTTTCCCCATTTTCCTTTCTCATATTGCATTCCAACAATTTTAACTTTTTATGTCGGTCTTTAAACCTTAGTATATTGCTTAAAATATTTAAAATATTTAATACTTTGCTTAAAGGGTATGTCCTTAAAACCATATCTTGCTCCTTTGCTCCAAAGGGTTCTCCTGCAGTGCTTCTACCTTGTCCATGTTGAGGTTTCTGGCATGCATAGGGGAGCCCCCCTCCTAATCCCTTCATGGCTGCCTCTTCCACCTGGCATTAAAATCTGTTTCCATGTAGCGTACCCCAGCCCACCCCCAACTGCCAAGTTAGAAACACGCCCCAGAAAAATACTTGCTCTTTTTCGTTCCAGTGGCTGTCCGGACCCTGTTTGCAACTTCTGGCAAGCAGAAGGCTGGGAGCAGACAGGAGTGTACGTATGTTTCTGGGGCTTGTTTTACATATCTAACTTGGCATTTGGGGGTGGGCTGAGGTGCACTACATTATGCATTTTTTTATTTTTGGGGTGGATATACCCTTTAAAATACTGCAAAACCTTGCCTTAAAGGGAATGTCACAATGTTAACACAAAAAGTAAACTATTCCTTTAAAGTAGTGATTAAAGACTGGGAGGTAAAGGTAAACCTATTCCTTACCTTCCTTCCTTTCTTCAATCACTCGACCAGGAGCCAGAAACGAAGGTTAGTATATTTATCTCAGGCATGATCCACTGCCAGCTACATTAAAAATTGCTTACCCCTTCCAGGCTTAGTTTAACTATAGCGCGCAGTATTGCGCATGCGCGCTACAGTTAAACTAATTCAGGAAGCGGTAGGGACTTGTCAACAGAGCTGGCGGTGGATCATGCGTGAGGTAAGTTTACTAATCTTTGTTCCTGGCTCCTGGTCGAGTGAATGAAGAACAGAGGGTATAGGTCCTTTACCTCCCGGTCTTTAAAGTGAGCTTTAAAAGAATAGTTCACTTTTTGTGTGAACTATTCCTTTAAAACAAAAAAACTGGTGATTTTCTCAGCTACCTGCCTGCTTTACCAACTGACGTTTTTTTTACTGTTTATTACATGCTTATATAACCAGATATTTAATATTTAGTACTCTTCCCTTCTGGCAAAAGTGTCTAACTCCTCCCTCTCCTCAATGAGCTTTTTACAAGCCTGACCATGTACTGTGGAGGCAGCTTGAAATACAGCAGTCATCAATCATTGATTGTGATGTCAACAATCACTGCATGGAGGGAGGTGCCGGCTTTTTCTGCTAGTATGGAGGACATAATTATTCCTAAATATCTGGTTAATAATATATCAAATAATGTGCTGAATGTATTAGTTGGGGGTAAGTAATGAGATGTTACATGTATTTTGTTTTAAGGGTGGACATGCTAGCTTCACTTTCAATGTTCCCTAACCCATTGTGAAATACAATGCAGCTCTCGTTCTTCCTGCATTAATTACACTGAGCATGTCTTAAGCTCTTTGAGCTAGGCGAGGGGTCAGTCATTTCAGGAATTTCTGTAAGGATACTTTTTAGAAATTCCAAGGTGCCATCATTTAGCCTACAGTTTCTTTACTATAAAGGGGCCTATGCACAATCCAGTCTCTAGTGATATGATATCACAATATAGTATGAACATCAGATGTATGGTCAATATCACAATATAGTATGAACATCAGTGTATGGTTGCAGGCCATTTTTTGGCCTTATCGGGAAATAGGAAAAAATTAGCGGACCAATCCCACTCGGGTGATCTACCGTGAATGGCTCGCTTTCGTAAAAGAAAAATATGGGGCGGAGATCTTCCACAAGTTTTTTATTTATGCATATAGTAAGGGAGGAATTAGAACGGTGCTTGTTAGAAACCAGGAACAACCTTCCAACCTTTTGTTGTGGTCCGTGGCGATGGAAGTTGTTTTTTTCTTTCTCAAATCCTTTTATACTGATTGTTGAAGTGTGTACATATCTGGATCTAGTAGGTGGAATCATAATAATAATGTTTTTACATCCTTTCGAATGCAAGCAGCAAGCAACTTTAAATGCAGCTTCTACTTATACTGTGGAAGACTAAGTTGCATTTTAAATTCTTTAGTCAAGATAGTAAATCATTTTATGAAATTGTCTTGCACTGTTGTCTCTGTGCTACAGCACCACTGCTGACTGGCCGGGCACAAACACTGTAATTCATTCTTCTGTGCAGTTTCTTGTGTGCTTGTGTTTTATATTGCATATGCATAAGAACACGCACTTTCACTTCTGGCCAGAACATAATGCACGCAGTAGCTGGACAGGTTAAAGGATAACTGTATTGCCTCAATGCATTTTTTTAATATAAATTAAAAAGAGTAAGGGTGAGGCCACACTAGCGCGTTTTTCTTGAGTTTGCGCCCGCGATTTTCGGTAAAATGGAAATTGTGGGAATGCGAAAATTCCCGCTATTTCTGATGCGCATGCGATTGCGCGTCCGTTCACATTTTGGTAACGCATGTGTTCACCATTTTTGGTGCGTTAACGCATGCGTTTCCATAACGCAAAATGCCAAAAACGCGCGCGCAAATGCAAAACACACACAATCGCGTGCGATGACACTCGCGATTTTGTGCGCGATTCCTGTGTGTTGCAGTGTGGCCTCAGCCTAAAGGTATGCAGCCCTCCCCATACATTTTTTCCTGATTTCGAGCCTCTCTCTGCCTTCAATTAGCTGTACTGTGAAGGGGGCGTAACAATTCTGTCTGCCTCTGTCACTCAAAGCTAGCATGCGAGAAAACACTCCTCACCCATCCTTGTTCAGCTTAAGTATGTAGGCTATATCCTAGCAACCAGACATTTCAAGTTTGAGTGGCAGAAGAGGAGAGAGGTTGTAACAGACATTCCCACCATGAATGACAAGTGATATGTCAATCATGGCCCTGGACCGTCTAGGAGGCGGGCTTTTAGCACTCATCTTTGCTGTGTGATATCTAAGGGAGGGCAGCACGGTTGTAAATTTGAGTAAGTGATTTCAGCTGCTGGAAGTGTGGACATGTAATGGGGGTGATGTTGTTTTTTTTGATATTGTTGTCCTTTAACATAAGCCGTTAAGTGGTCTTCACTAATAAATAATTGTTTCTTATGCAGGGCTGCACACATTTTTGAATATTGCCCCTAGAATTGTTGTTATGGAGTATTTTCTTATTATCTGCCCCTAGTCGTCATATTACGACTTCTGTGTCAAATAAGTAAATGGGCCCTAATTGCTAAAAGTTTGCACTTATCTGTATGTGTAACAATGGATACAGGCATTCCAATCTCATACCCTTAAAACCCCAGGTGCTACCATTTAGTCCATATTTATAGTTCCATCCAAAGTATACCAGTGCACACTGGGTCTTGTGAATCTGTGTTTATTATCACATCAAATTAGTAAAGGCTTAAGTTATTTGATGTGATAATAAACACAGATTCACAAGACCCAGTTATACTTCGGATGGAACTAACACACACACACACACGCACCCTCTCCCTCCTGGTTGGCAAAAGTATTCGGTCCCCTTGAAGTTTTCCACATTTTGTCACATTACTGCCACATACATGAATCAATTTTATTGGAATTCCACTTGAAAGACCAATACAAAGTGGTGTACATGTGAGAAATGGAACGAAAATCATAAAGGATTCCAAACATTTTTAACAAATCAATAACTGCAAAGTGGGGTGTGTGTAATTATTCAGCCCCGTTTGGTCTGAGTGCAGTCAGTTGCCCATAGACATTGCCTGATGAGTGCTAATAACTAAATAGAGTGCACCTGTGTGTAATCTAATGTCAGTTCAAATACAGCTGCTCTGTGACGGCCTCAGATGTTGTCTAAGAGAATCTTGGGAGCAACAACACCAGGAAGTCCAAAGAACACACCAGACAGGTCAGGGATAAAGTTATTGAGAAATGTAGAGCAGGCTTAGGCTACAAAAAGATTTCCAAAGCCTTTAACATCCCACGGAGCACTGTTCAAGCGATCATTCAGAAATGGAAGGAGTATGGCACAACTGTAAACCTACCAAGACAAGGCCGTCCACCTAAACTCACAGGCCGAATAAGGAGAGCGCTGATCAGAAATGCAGTCAAGAGGCCAATGGTGACTTTGGACGAGCTGCAGAGATCTACAGCTCAGGTGGGGGAATCTGACCATAGGACAACTATTAGTCGTGCACTGCACAAAGTTGCCCTTTATGGAATTGTGGCAAGAAGAAAGCTCTTAAAGCTCTTAACAGAAGAGCATAAGAAGTCCCGTTTGCAGTTTGCCACAAGCCATGTGGGGGACACGGCAAACATGTGGAAGAAGGTGCTCTGGTCAGATGAGACCAAAATGGAACTTTTTGGCCAAAATGCAGGTTTGGCAATTGGGCCTGGTAGAGCTACGGAGTCTAATTGCGGAAGTTTATCTGCAGGTACCAGGACAGGAGGATTTAAATTAATACTATCAGTAGCAGCCTCTATAGCTTAAAGGGCATGTCCACCCCCAAAACTAAAATTTAACCCCTTACTGGCCACATCAAGTAGTTTAAAACAATCCTTACCTTACATTCCTGCTCAAAATAGTTCCCCTGCTGTGCCCCTCCAAAGTCCAGGAAACTGCTGTGTAGGAGCAGTGTGTGACTCATGCTGTGCCTGAGACTTCCTCAACCTCATCAAGGTTGAGGCATGCTCAGTGCAGCCCTCCCTGCCTCTCAGCCAATCACGGACGCAGCTGCCGGTCCCGCCTCCTGCTTTCAATTCCATGCAAGCAGAGGGCCTGAACACTGCAGCAGGGGAGAGAGGGCAGGTAAGTAAGAATCGGGGGACTTTCTAACAATTATATTAATGCGGTTGGGGCTGGGGGAGCATGCCCTACCACATATCAAAAGTTAAATTTTGGGGTGGACATGCCCTTTAATACAGAGAACAACTATACAGAGAAAACAGGGAGAATTAATGGTATTTCCAACACCGCTGCCACCAATTTGTGCCAGGTCACTGCTTTATGGAATGATTATGGGTAGCATGGCACACAGTGGGTTACTCTGGTGGTCTGGCACAAAGCAGACAGTGCACATAAACAGGTTTCCCACATAACATGTGCAGTAATCAGGGGTGTCCCTGTCTATGGTGCACTACTTTGAATATTGACCAGTTCTGTTTATTGTGTGTCCTCGTACGTTGGTATACAATAAGGTAAATTCTGTCCAATAAGGTAAATTGTCTGTCCAATAATCTGTCCTCCCAACAGGTGGTAACAGGATCTTATACACAGGGTCTTATACACAGGATCTTGTGTTGCAGTAAATATCTCTCCAAAGCACACCACAATCTACTTTCACTTTCTGTCCTCCTAGCTTAGAGAGCAGGAATGTCTTGTCTTTTATTACTCAATGATGCCACCTGCAGGCTAAAGATGTTATCTAAGGAGCCTTGGTGTATATGTCCATTACAATACAGATCACATCCTGTGTAGCAGACACAGGAGTGTGGTTTTAGTTGCCATTTGACCATTCCATTTTAAAATAGGGATCTCAGCTCTGTAAGTAAGTTTATGTATTTTGTATATTTTGTGTTCTACCTAATATAAGTCAGTGCTATTCTTTATATACATTTACTGATGGTAGTTTAAATGGTAACAGTGAGATATTATACAAATACAACTTTCCTATATGTAATATCATATGCCCCCACCACATTAGTAGCTCCTAAAACCTCAATGCAAACTCCTATGAAGATATAAATATATTTATATAATATAAGGGATAATCTCTGAAGTGACCTAAATAACCCTTCCCTAGGCCAATAGTGTAATAGCTATTGATGTAAGGGAAGGGCAGATGGATCACTTGCATATTTGAACCCTTGGGTAGGAATCGCTAAAGCAAGAAAAATGGCATTATTCTAGGATGTATGAAAACAAAATTTCCAGCATTCTGTGCAGCCAGAGAATGCTGGGAGTTGTAGTTTTTAAACATGTGTAAAGTTCAACACTCATGCTCTATATCATTGGGCTGCGTTGCATATGTGTACGTTCCTTAGCCAATGGACATAATGGAGAAACTTACTGCTAAACAGAGAACGCTGGGAGTTGCACTGTATGTTCTCAAACATGTGAAGTCAGTGAGAAATAATAATAACTATGGCTGGATGCACTACCATATTGTTAATAGAATATGTGTGACCAGACTAATCTGGTGGTGCTGGAGATATATAATAATGAATATTCAATTTACACAATTTGGGAAGATACCCTTCCCCAGTATCTCCATGAGCACTCAAAAACACTTGTAATTCAAAATTTAAAATACAATTTATTGGCACAGACAAATATATAAACACTCAAAACCCAACCCACTGTACCTCCCACCTCTTATTATAAACACAAATAGAAATAGTACATAGTCTGGGCGTCCCAAGATTATATTATATTGAAAGGTCTCTATAAGAATGACCCGGAGAAAAGTGCTCCTATATAAAGTGGCTTGGTGCTATAAAAGTTGTCACAAAGTCTAGATTTTGTAAATTCCAAGTTTGTGTTTTACACAGACATAACTCGGCCTATTTGGGCCTCCGCTCTTTCCAAATATTCAAACTCCTCTGGAAACAAAAAGCAACATGGACGCTATATACAGTCACATTCAGGCTTACCGGGACTTTTAACGGGATCTCATATTCTGGGGCTACTCATCCTGCTGTAGTATGTAACAAGCTTTTACGATGGTCGAGCCTCAGTCCCTGCTTCACCCGGTGCACTCGCTCTTGGACTTATGTTGCGCCAATCAATGCTGTCTCCATCTCTCCAAACCGCCAAGCCAACAGGCAGCACATGTTCAGGTCATCAACTACCGACGCGCGTTTTGCTTGTACTCGTATTTCCCACAAGCTTCGTCAGGGTCTCACGAGAGTTCAAAACGAGACCTATACTTATATACATTTAACTAATGGGCGGTCAAGTTAAAGAAACAAGATTTAAAGATACAGTGTACCTATATACAATTAAGCTTCAAATGTCCCAACATGGCGTTCATCCCCTTCATTGGGTGTACAAAATTTCTTAATTTAATCATTTTTCCACACACTCACTCCCAATAGGGATATTTTTACAAAAAAATTTGGGGAAAAAACAGATGTAAGTGAGACAATAGAACTGATGGGGATTGAACAAAATGTGGCATTATGGGTCCGATATATGGACGATATTTTGATGGTGTGGAATGGTTCTGAAGAGTCATTACAGAAATTTATTGATAAACTTAACACCAATGATCAAAACATCAGGTTAACGGCACATTGGGATAATAAATCAGTCATTTTTCTGGATCTTCGGATCACTAGGGAAGGTGACACTTTGATTACAGAAACATTTAGAAAGGACACTGCGGTAAATTCCTTATTATTTGCCACTAGCCATCATCCATATAATTTAATACAAGGGATACCAATAGGGCAATTTCAGCGTCTAAGACGTAACTGTTCCTCAGATAGTACATTTTTGGAACAGTCAGAGGAAATGAAACGAAGGTTTCAGGCAAGAGGTTATAGGAAAAAAGCAATCCTGAAAGGTTTTAAGGTAGCTCTACGAAAGCAGAGGGTTGATCTTCTATATAAAAATAAAGTTACAACTATAAGTACAAAAAAAACAAACCCCATTCGCTTTATAACTACATACAATAATGAGTGGCCTAAGGTAAAAAATTTAGCAAAAATATTGGTTCCTAAGTGATGATGATGAACTAAAAGAATGTATAGGGACGTATCCACAGATGACGGCGAGAAGGGGGAGAAATTTGAGGAACTTGCTCTCCCCAAGTCATCTGAACCCTCGAGAAGTTAATATGGAAAGCTGGTTAGATATCCCCCAGGCAAAGGGAAATAGAATTTGTGGCAAGTGTAAAATATGTAAATATATGAATCAAGATGCTGTATTTGGAGGAATTAATGGAAAACAGTATAAAGTAAATGGTTTAATTACTTGTCAAAGTACCCAGGTAATCTATTTATTAGAATGCAAATGTGGAATTAGATATATAGGTCAGACAAAGAGAAAGCTATCTATCAGAATAGCGGAACATGTGAGAGCAACACAGAATAGTCAAGTAGACAGAAGTGCTATGGCAAAACATGTTCATGAGTATCATAATGACAAGAATGTTATTTTCACATTTATGGGTATCCAAAAGGTGTCCTTGGGACAGAGAGGAGGTAATATAGAGAAGCGTTTGCTTCAAAATGAAAGCAGATGGATCTTTAATCTCCGTACGGAAATACCTAATGGGTTAAATGATGCCATACATTACGGTTGTTTTTTGTAAAAATATCCCTATTGGGAGTGAGTGTGTGGAAAAATGATTAAATTAAGAAATTTTGTACACCCAATGAAGGGGATGAACGCCATGTTGGGACATTTGAAGCTTAATTGTATATAGGTGCACTGTATCTTTAAATCTTGTTTCTTTAACTTGACCCGCCCATTAGTTAAATGTATATAAGTATAGGTCTCGTTTTGAACTCTCGTGAGACCCTGACGAAGCTTGTGGGAAATACAAGTACAAGCGGAACGCACGTCGGTAGTTGATGACCTGAACATGTGCTGCCTGTTGGCTTGGCGGTTTGGAGAGATGGAAACAGCATTGATTGGCGCAAGATAAGTTCAAGAGCGATTGCACCGGGTGAAGCAGTGACTGAGGCTCGACCATCGTAAAAGCTTATGTTACATACTACAGCAGGATGAGTAGCCCCAGGATATGAGATCCTGTTAAAAGTCCCGGTAAGCCTGAATGCGACTGTATATAGCATCCATGTTGCTTTTTGTTTCCGGAGGAGTTTGAATATTTGGAAAGAGCGGAGGCCCAAATAGGCCGAGTTATGTCTGTGTAAACCACAAACTTGGAATTTACAAAATCTAGACTTTGTGACAACTTTTATAGCAGTGTAGTGTAATCCTTACCTCACATCCCAGCTCCATATGGTTCTCTTGTAGTCCCCCCCAAAGTCCCAAAAACTGCCCACCAGGAGGATAGCAGAGTCCATATAGGACTCTGCCTCCTATCTGGCCTCCGGGAGAAGTTTGGCATGCGTACTACAGCCCTTCTCCCCCTCCCTCCCTCTCCCTCCTTCTCAGGATTCCCTCCCCCTAGTGTAAAACCCTTAATATATAGTATTGCCCCTGTCCCCCCAGCCCCAACCGCTATATTTATATGTTTAGAAAGCTCCCCAAACTTTACTTACCTCTCCTCTTTCCTCCGCCGAAATGAGCTCCCAGCAGCCACGTCCGTGATTGGCTGCCGTTCAGCTAATCACAGAGGCGACTGCCGGTCCCGCCCCTCTGCTTGCATTTTCTCGCAAGCAGAGGGCCGGCAGCGCGGCGGAGGAAAGAGGGGAGGTAAGTAGAGTTTGGGGAGCTTTCTAAACATATAAATATAGCGGTTGGAGCTGGGCTGGCAGGGGGAATCTTTATTAAAAAATTATTTTTAGGTTGGACCCTTTAACTAATACTGCCAGCAGTCTTTCCCGTTGCCATTTATCTGAGCTCCTTGTTCCCGTCCTTATGGTATGTTCTGCTTCTTCCTTTTGCAACATTATTGTTGAATTGACTGAGCTGAGTTCAGCGCTCCCTTCTCTCAACAATGTTGCAAATGGAAGAAGCAGAACATACTGAAAGGGAGGGGGAAATTGGAACTCCGTTAAAACGAACAGAAAACAGGTCTAAGAGCAAGGCCCCACTAGGCAGTGCACAGAATTGCTAGATGCTACTTTGCGCTGCGATTCTTTTGATGTTAACCAATCTCATTGTATGCGATGTGCAACAAAAATGGTGATCGCGTGCCCTGCGAAAAGGGTCGGCAGCGAAGATAGTTGGGCAATCCCCTTCTATTGGTGAGCATTCTACCAATGCATCATTTACACCCCACAATTTAATTATTTTGAGGTCGCCCGTTCCATAGACAACAAAACTGTTACAACTCCCATTAAAGGAGCCAGTGTAACACCGGAAATATCTTTGGAAGATGACAGACAGGATCTTCAAGAAATTTTCCCTCTTTTCCAAACGAGCGTTCGGCCAACCCAATCGTTTTGGTGGCCCCGCGCTAGTTCGGAAAAGTAAGGTACACACAGTACCGATAAAGCCCCGATACCGTCAGATCCGATGGTATCGGGGCTTTATCGGTACTGTGTGTACCCAGCTTAAGGGCCTAAACTTCTAGGTCCCTGGATTTACATCCAATTGTATTGTTCTTTATCTTAAAATGAAATGGCAACCTGCTGTTGGGAGACACCTTATCACGACAGTTTTTACTTTCTTTCATGGCTTTTTCCATTTCACAGGATAGGACATGCAGATCTATTTACTATAAATGAAAGAATTTTGAGATTGTAGGAATCTATAAATATTGTTGTATTGGTAAGAATTTGTTTCAGCTATAGCATGAAAGCAACTCTCTGGGGTACATGAAATGGCAGCCCCATGCTGTTTGGCCCTTTAGTATAGTATTTGAGGTTGAATAAAGACATACGTTCATCCAGTCCAACCCATCTAGCAATATCCTCATTTCTGTTGATCCAGAGGAAGGTAACACCCCCCCCCCCCACACCAAATTGGAAAAATATCCCTGGATCAACTCTATTTTATGTATCAATACCAGTAACTTGTAACATTCCTTGTTTGCAGAAACTCATCCAGCTTTTTATTAAACTGACCAATGAACCTGCCATAACAACGTCCACTGGAAGACAGTTCCATAGCTTTACTGTTCTCACAGTGACAAACCCTTTCCGAACTTGAAGCCTAAACCTTTTTTCTTCAAGTCTTAAGGGATGTCCACGTGTTCTCTGACATTCTCTATTGATGAACAATGCCCCAGATAGTTTATTGTATGGCCCGTTAATGTATTTATACACAGTAATCGTATCCCCACAAAAGACTTTTCTCTATCATACATTATTGTAACTTATTCAGTCTGTCTTTATATTCAGCTCCCCCAATCCCCTTATTAATTTAGTTGCCCATCTCTGAACCCTTTCCATTTCAACTTTTAACTTATTCAACTAACGTGTTTGCATCTTAAAAATCTTCAATTGGTTGCTTCAGGTGTATAGCACAATTGCAGCCCTTGTTAAACTATATTGTATTAATATTGTCTTTGTTTCCTGCTGTTGCAGGCAGGGAGGGATGTAATGGATGGGGAGGAGTCATTGGAACAATTTTTATTCCACTTTCGTAATCCACTGCAGCTTATAGAACAGATAACCTCCAATAGTTGTAGCTTTCAGTATCTGGGGTATCGTAGGTTGGAGATGTAGGCAGTTCTAATGACGAAAATAAATTATACACCCCTGCATTTGATGTAAATATACGGTATTCAGAATACTCGGAAAATTCATACATCTCCATACATATTTTATTTTAATTATTCAGAGCATTATGAATGAGTGCAGAGCATGGTATGTTATTTAATATGTACAAATGGTCTGCGTAATACTGTAAAGTTCTTGGATGAATTGGAATAGGTGTGGATTTTGATTTTACATATTTTAAGGGTGTATGCTTTATGCTATTAGCTATGCTAATCATGTTTGTGCTGAGAGACCTGTTCTATCTCTTTGCAGGTTTATTTGAATTGACTGAATTGTATGATTAAAAAAATAAATATATTATATTTAAATCGTTACTTGTACTTACTATCCACATATTATTGCCTGGTTCTACCAGTCAGATTAAAGGGCATGTCCACCCCCAAAACTATAATCCCCCCAACTACTGGCCCCACCATGTAGTGTAGTTTAATCCTTACCTCACATCCCAGCTCCATCTGGTTCTCCTGTAGTCCCCCCCCCAAAGTCCCAAAAACTGCCCACCAGGAGGCTAGCAGGTCTATATAAGACACTGCCTGCTACCTGGCCTCCCGGAGATCACTGCCATGCGTACTGCAGCCCTTCTCCCCCCTCCCTCCCCCTCCCTCTCCCTCCCGTTCTGCTATCCCTCCCCCTAGCGTTAATCCCCCTTAATATCTCCTTCCCCCATGTTCCCCAGCCCCAACCGCATAATTTTTAATTTTATAAAGCTTCCCAAACTTATACTTACCTCTCCGCTTTCCTACGCGGAAGTGAGCAGCCGGCAGCCGCGTCCGTGATTGGCTGCCGCTCAGCCAATCACAGACGCGGCTGCCGGTCCCGCCCCTCTGCTTGCATTTCCTCGCAAGCAGAGGGCCGGGAGCGCGTCGGAGGAAAGAGGGGAGGTAAGTAGAGTTTGGGGGGCTTTATAAAATAATAAATAATGCGGTTGGGGCTGGGAGCCTATGGGGAATGATATATTAAAAATTAAATTTTACTGTGGACATAGCCTTTAAAAATGGCACCCTCGCTCCTGTGCTACATACTGTAATGGTAAAGGGGCAATTGCATCAGATCTGACAATTGTCCATTTTTCAGAGTTTACCCAGCTTAACCCTGAACACAACCATATATATCACCCCATACTATGTAAACAGCTGTTAATCTGATCTCACTTTGTGTTCTAGTTACTTTAAAGGGTATGTACACTGGGGAAAAAAATAAACTGCCCATTAGTAGAAACTATAATTCATGCATACTATCACTACAGTTTTTTTTGTTGATCCGCCCCCTATTTCTTTAGATATCCAATCTGAAGCACCTTACATTTTAGCATTTCTGTAAGCAGTTTTGCTGTAACTGGAATGGTTTGATAGTTGGTGTGCTGTATACTGTTTGCAGTTTTGACAATTGGTATGGAGGTAAATAGTAGGGTCAGAGCCTGAGCAAGACTTGTATTGAAGGCATACAGCAACACACACAACTCAGAGTAAAGCTGGGTACACACAGTATAGATTTCTGAAAGATGACAGACCGGATCTGCAAGATCCTGTCTGCCATCTTTCAAAGATCTGCATACACACAGTCCCGAGCGTTCTCCCTATGAACTTCATAAGTTCATAGGGAGTTGTGTTTCCATCGACCATGCTAGACTCCTCTCTATAGGGAGTCTAGCAAGGCCGATGGAAATTTTCGGCCTTTCCCCAACGAGCGTTTGGCCGGGCGCTCGTTTGGGAAACGAACGTACACACATAACGATAAAGCCCCGATAACGTACCCAGCTTAAGTGCTACTTACATGTATTTATTTATAGATTAAGATTTTTTCAGTATACATACACTTTAAGGCTCGTACACAAATGTGGGGCCCTCCAGAGAAACATTTAATATATGCGGGCTTGGTCGGCCAAACACCCGTTTGTTTGGGCCTCGTTGATAAGGTGGCTGTGCCTCCTGCACCTACTGACCAATTTGTGTGAAAAGTGAACATTTGTTTTGAACTAATTAAGCGAGTATTAGGGTTTTATAATTTGAGGTGGCTGAATGGTTTCTTCAGTGATGTAACTTTTTTCTAATACACTAGTAAGAGTTCCTGATATATTTTATATGTTAGCCTGACATGATATGTTGACATTCCATTTTGATTCTTATGTGAACATTTCCCTGCCGTTCAGCAAGGAATTAACAGTGCTGTTTTGTTTGTTAACCAGCAGTGAGGATGTGAGTGTAAAACTTATTTTAAATCTGCCGTTACATTAAAAACAAATTTATTTTCAAGAGTCTGTGCTGACAAATGTAAGAACTATAAAAGAAACATCGTAACCTTGTAATGGAGATGAATAAAGACGTTGGTTTATCTAGTCTAGCTTCTAATATCTTGAAATGTCCTCTAATCTATGGGTGAACAATGCACCAGAGACTTTATTGTATGGTCATTTACATAACTATGCATAAATCTCATTCACCTAATCTGTCTGCTTAGCCAAATTTCCCTCCCCCTTATTAAAGGGGAAGTTCAGTGCAAATACATGTACTTTTCAGAAAAAAGAGCAGTATTTTTTCATCCCAATGACCTTAATCTGCCAATTCAGCATTTTGTCTGTGCATAAATAAATGCAACCGAAATACTGACTTCCTGTTTGTAGGACCCCTAGTAGAGACCATTATGGTCTTGCCCTTGACCCAGCACCTGGGTTAATTCAGTTGCTCAGTAGAGATCTGAGCTTTTTTGACCCATCAACAGCCAATCAGTAGAAATTACTGTTAGGAATATTCCAAGGAAGTGGTGAATCCTGGGAAGGAGGACCATTAGAACCTGAAATGTCAGCTCACTAATGTCAACAGCAGGGAACAGCAAAGGGTATGAAATCAACCGATTTTTCATAATAGAAGAGAATATGTAGAATAACTAAGAAAGCATTACACAAACTAAAAATTTAACAAACATTGATAATTTCCACTGAACTGTCCCTTTAATTTAGTTGCCCCTCTCAAAATCCTTTCCATTTCAAAAAAAATCTTTTTTTTTTTTTTTTGTACACAGGATTCCAAAACTGCACTGCATATTCTAATTGCGGGCTTACCTATGCATTGCAAGAGGGAGAAAACTATTTTTGTCCTTGAATTTATACCCCTTTTTACAATATATTGCTAAAGTATTGTGTGTACCACAGCTTTAATTGTAGCAGACAGCTACAATTAAAGCTGTGGTACACACAATACTTTTAAAAGGTGATCCTAGCAGGGTCAGGAATGGCCAATCCATTGGCTGAGAGATTTTTATTATTTCTCATACTTTAGTGGCTGTTGGCCATCTGCAACAATTTCTCTATAAAAATTATAGGGAGAATGTCAGGGATGTGTGTATCCAGATCAATAGCCAATGCAAAGGCTGTTCTCTATAGAGGTGGACTGTGTACCCAGCTTAAGTCTATTATCTACCATATCCTTTTCCATACACCCATTTGTAGTATAAACTGGACCAGGATTGTAAACCCCAAATGCATTATTGACTTACATCTATAAACACCCACTCGCGAACTTTCTTTTAATAACTACATAATAACCTGTAGCGTGACATTAGCACGTGAGAGATTGCGCTAATATGGCCAAGACTTTAGTCTGGGGAATGGAACCTGCAACTCTTATGCACTCTCTTGCTAAAAGTAGAGATTTTACCCTTGCTAAAAGTTTTCAGTTCTCCTTTAATCTTAGTGCGAGTAAAATGCATTGGTTTGATATCACTGTACTTCTTGATATATATGATGAATATGGAATTGTGGTTGCTCAGTAAAGTAATCTAGTTACTGACATTGTATATAGTTAAAACTATTTTAGGATGATGAACATTTATTTTCATTTGAAGGACAAGGACATCTATACCCACCCACTCCCCTCCTCTTAAAAATACCCAGGGTGAGGTCCTCATCTGGGTACAGTCTGGATCAGCTGTTATGCATTCCTTAACTACACGGGGCCTGTCCAACTTCCCTTATTCTTTCTGTGGCCTATGTGAAGACGTGTTAAGAACAGCATCTTCCCATTGATTGATACAGACTAACCAGGACAAGGTTCTAAACCACTAGGTCTTCGCCCCTGGGTACAGTGTTAATAAATTCTCATGCTGCCTGCAACATAAGTCCGCGGTCTGCCAATGGGAAGAGTTTAAAGGTGAGGAGATGAGCAGGGGAGTATAATAGGCCTTTATAATGTTTAGTAAACGTTGGTATATTCACCACATCCACATCTTATATCTCTCCCCCCCTCCCCATGCCTGACACCCATTCTACGCCTTTATTTGAAAGATCTGCATTATCTGTAATGTGCCCTTTCTGATTGCAGTCCTTTTAGTTCAGTCTGGGGTTACTTGATACAAGTAGCTCCTCACCTGTAGTCTGACAGACACAGTTCATCACATGGGCTTGGTAGACTGTATGCTGTTTATTGGGGATATGCCTCCTGCAACGTCTCCTGTGGATGGCTGTTTTACAAAACATTGAATCTTCTACCGTGTGTTTCCATATGATTTCGCTCTAGTTTTCAGATATTATATACAGTATAGTTTCAGCGCTCGAATACTTATTTAATATGCGCAATGGAAGATATTAAGCATGTTCTTTTGAATATCTGTTTATTAAAATGAAGTATGCATTGTTTGCAGATGAAGTGCCTGCAGACATGGTTGCAGAAGAATCAGGTCCTGGTGCACAGAATAGTCCATATCAACTCCGCAGAAAAACTCTTGTCCCTAAAAGAACAGCTTGCCCAGCCAAGAGCAGTATGGAGGTAAGATGGTGCTCTCCTATGGTACACACAGTACTTCATTTTGAAATTTCCTTTAGCTAAGATCACTTAGAGGGTAACTTAATTCTTCAATAACTGGATGCTTCATGTTTAGTAAGGTAGGACTGAGAATCCCCTACTTCTCGCTTACTATATCTGAGTGAAGTGTTTGGATTTGAATGGCAGAGTGAACGGCTTCTGTCGTTTCTGCACATGCGGTGTGCGTGCACAATAGGGGAGAGAGGCAGGTCAGGACAGAACAGAGCTAAAAATTCCAGGTGCTCTCTATTGTTTCCTTCTTTGGAACACTATCAATTCAGTCAGAATCCGATATAGGAGGTGGGGGTGCTCAATCTTACCTCCCTTAAAAATTAAGGATTCGGTTATTAAATCTTTAAAACATGAGTACAGTTGGCATTTAATTTAAAGGAGCACTAAACTTAAAAAACAAGTATTTGGCATCCTTTTCTATTATTCACAGGGAGGTGAGAACGCTTATTCCCACCCCCTGTGAATAATAGTTTGCTCAGGGGACCCGGAACTTGCCTTACCGCGCACCTCTCGCAAGCCGCTCATTCACAGCCGATCTGTCCCGACCACGTGCCCTATCTTAGGCGCATGCGCGCCAATACAAAAGATAGGGCGCACGATCGGGACAGAACAGCTGTTCTGTGCAGGAGCGGCTTGCGAGAGGAGCGCGCTAAGGTAAGTTCCAGGTCCCCTGAGCAAATTATTATTCACTGGGAGGTGGGAATAAGCATTCTCACCTCCCTGTGAATAATAGAAACGGATGCCAAAATACTTGTTTAGTGTTCCTAACAATACTAAGTTTAGTGTTCCTTTAAGATGATGATAGATAAAAATACGTTAATCTTCAGGTATTTTAAATGATCACCTGACCCGTTGTATTGTTAAGCTTATATATATCTTAAAACAGTCTCTGGTTCTCCTAGGATGCCAGGATCCAGGTAGTGAGTGTGCCTAAAAATTTACACCTGGCAAAAATGTACATACGGCAAATAACTTATTAAAACACTTATATACACTTATAATATTTATGGAACTGGCTACATAAGAGGTGGACCGGATCCTAGATTTATCTGACTGATTTCTAGTGTAAAAAAGAATTGGTCCACCCCATGTTATATAGAAGCGCGAGATTAAATAAAGGACTGGGCAGAAAATGTTTATGGTAAACAAACAGAATAACCATTTCTGCAGCTGAAGTGTGATCCTTGCTTTCTTTAAGGGTGCTTCAACTTCAACAACTGAAAATTTTGGCCATAGGGCAAAACGAGCTAGGGTATCTGGGAAATCACAGGATTTGCCTGGTAAGTTTAAAATACTTTTTTCTTTTTCTGTGATGATACCTCAGTTGATTATTTATATGTTGCTTTGGGGTAAGATTTTATCATATGTTTCGGTTTTGTGTGTATATATTAGAAATTGTTCAACATATAGAGTACATAATTTAAATCCCCCAACCTCAAATATTGTTGCTTGTGTTGGATGTTTTCTTATTTTTAAGGGAATGGGTTGGTTTTGTGACTGTCTATTAAATGGCATGTCTATCATTGAAACAAAAAAGTACTTGATATCTCCCTCCAGTTCTAATCAGTAAGTTAAGCTGTGTTTTGTGTGTATTCACAGCAATAATTACATTGTGTTCTGATAGAGGGTTCCACCTCCTCCAGGCCCACAGTCAATCATAGCTATCACAGCTGACATCACAATTAATTCATTTTTTGCTCATGCTCAAGCTTGTAGAGAATGTGGAGGAGGCGTTTACCTTTGTCAGAGCAGGGAAATGCTTATTACAAATCAGGAGTACTGGATTAAACACAATTCTAAAAATATAGTAGTTGTGGCTGGAGGGAGGTAACAAATTAATGGGCACATTTTTTGTTTGAAGTATGGACATGCTTTTTAACCTTATTTTCTTAACTGCATGTACATCTTGCCAATTGAAGTTTACTTATTAGGTGATTAGTTTAAAAAATACCCATGGAAACAATTTGATTTGGTCCTACAAAAATACCCCAATACTTCTTACCAATAACTGGTAAGAAGATGTTGCTTAGGTAAGTTTTTACCTGCACAGTAGGTTGAAATATTGTGGTCTATGAGATAAAAGAAACTTAAAGGGCAACTAAAGCCACAGAACAAAACTGAACCAGAAGTCAGGACACCTTGATATAAAACCAGTAATCTGTGTCTTACCTCTCTTTTTTAAACGGGCGCTGGGAAATTTACCTAAATAACATATGGTTTGTGCTTTACTTCTCAGCATTCTAGTATCAGACAGTTTGGTCAACGACCATTATGTTCTGCACATGCTCAGTCCTTAGCTATGGCACAAACTTGTTACAGTTGGTCACACCCATTAATAATATCTAGCCAATCCTTTTACAGGACAGATAAAGCAAGGAAGCATGTGACTGAGGTCAGGAGGTGTGATCTGACACTGCACATACACATAGATGCTTCATCCAGTTCTTAACAGGCTTTGATTTACTTTAACAGAGTTTACTAAAGTGGCATTTTATAGTTTATTGGTGTTTTTAGGGGGGTTGTTTTCAGATTCTGGAGTATAAAAAATTGGGTTTAGTTCTCCTTTAATGGGAGATAGGTGACTTATTAAGGAACCCATTATTGCTGATACAGAATTCTAGAATGCACCAGTGATTCGTTGCTTTAGAGAGATTATCAAAACAGCTGCCAAGATCTTTAAATCTACTTATATTTCCATGTGACCTATAAATATTGGTATAGTCCAGGGCATGCACTGAAAAACAAAATGGTGGATGGTGTGGTCTAAGAAATGTGATTGATCTGCTCACTTTACAGTGGTTTGTTTTTATAGCAGCTCCTGCAGAACAGTATCTCCAAGAAAAGCTTCCAGATGAAGTTGTTCTGAAGATTTTCTCCTACCTGCTGGAGCAGGACCTCTGTAGAGCCGCATGTGTTTGCAAACGCTTTAGTGAACTTGCTAATGATCCCATTTTATGGTAAGTGCACATTCACCATACTGAAGTTTTAAATGTTGTTTTTACAGATTGAATGATGTCTAAACCAGGGAAAGACACATCTGTGCCAAGATATAGGAGCTAGTAACAACATACTGTCAATGTCCTGTGATTGACAAACGTGACCCAGATGGAGCTCAAATCTATAATTAAAAAAACCAAAAACAAATATGATTTCCAGGGATGTAGGAGATACAACTCCCACCTTCTCTTTTGCTTAAAAGCTCTGAAAGCCATGCTCAAACATAGGGGCTCCTAATGTGGCTGACAGCTCTTCCTCTAATCTTTGCTTTCTGGCATGACAATAATAGAAGGTGTGTTGGGCGAGAGCGGAAGTGAAGACACAGGATGTTTGAATAGGGCTATCGATGCAACAGTTGGAAAAGTGGTCTGACTCACTGTATAGTGCAAGAACAGGTTGCTCCAATAGCAGTATTGAGATAGGGGTGTTTAAATGTTATTGGCTGCTAATTTATGTATCATTTATGGTGATTTTATTGTTGCCAAATAGGAAAGTCATTACCTTTTTTAGCTGGAGAACTGATCTGCTCACATAGCTGCTTTGAGGCTGTGGCTGCACTACAATACACGATAACGCTTGCGAAATGCGCAAATGCAATGTTGTGCGGTTTACAGGTGTTATCATTCTGTTGCGCTGTAATTAAGACAGCATTCCGTTATCTTGCGATTCACAAAAATAAAATGGTAATGGTGTGTTCTCCGAAAACAGATCGCAGCACAGCGCGCACAATGTGGTCACCCATATTGTGCTTGCCTGGCATGCGTTACTCGTGCACTAAGGGGTCGAGAAATGCACTCATGTGGCCTAGCCTTTAGAAAGTGCTTTTTGAAATTTATTTACAGTGCAGTGAGCTTTCATTTGTATACAAAACCCACAACTCAAGAGGTATTGAAACCTCCTTGATATTTGAGCTGTGAGTCTATTAATAGGTAGTATTTTCAGGTGTGATAGGCCACAATCTGTTTCTATTTATAGAAATGAAAAGTGCCACAACTAGTGCAAAATAAGTTTTGCTGCAATGAAAAGTTTCAAGTGATGAAAAGTTTCCATTCACGTTAATGTAATTATTGACAGATATTATTTAAACGGGATGAAACGTTTTCAACGTGATCCCACGCAGTGCCCTGTTATTCTTCATTGTGGGAATTAGCTGTCAAGGCTGGTGTCACACCTGCACTTGTTGAGAACCTGACAGACAGATGTATAATTTTGTAAAATAACAACCAGTACTACAACCTTTTTATCTTGACCGTTTCCTTAAGCTGGGTACACACAATGAGATATTTCGGTCCGATCGACCGATAGTTCAGTGTATCGCTCGATCGGACCGAAATTATCGCATCCAAATGTGCCCATGTCCGATCGACCGTTCGTCCGAATCGGACGAAAAGGATGATCGGACATGGTGGAAAACCTCTATGGACCGCACGATCGGTTGCGGTAACTATTGGACGCGGCTGCTTTTGCCGCGACAGACAGTCCTTCCTCCTGGCCGACCGGTCGAAGTATCGAACGGTCGGTCAGGAGGAAAAATCAGTAGGTGTGTACCTAGCTTTAGATGTACACAACACAGCATGAGGCGCCGGCACTCAATGTATTACTCTTCCAAGATTAAAAATGCCCTTCAGCAAATAGAAGATATAGGACACTGATTTAATTCGCCCATTGCAAAAATAACAGCTTAAGTTTTATTGTTCTGTGTACAAGCTGTGACTAAACAGTCTATGGGTGACTTACTACAGATTGTTCAGTTCATTCATGAGCTCTCTAGGGTGCCCACGGAAAGGATTTTACTAACATATGGGACAAAACAAAACCATTTAACAAGTTCAACCTTTCAAAAAATACTTTTCTATGGACATTGGCCCCAGAGACTGGAGCAGTTTAACAATAATAGTGTCTTCACTCCCAGTTGGAGGCTCGGGCACTATTGCCACTCTTATGGTTTTTGCCGGACACTATTTTTAATGTGGTTATTTTGAGTGTTTTACTGCATTTACATAGAGAAAGTGTTATTCAGAGGTTTTGACTACAGTTTTCTAGTTTTACTGCAGTCTGAATTCTGTTACACCTTTGTTCTCTCCGTTTCTTTTGTTTTCTTGGTTGTGCCAAGTTTAAAGGGCAACTGTGGTCTCCAAACAAGTTAGGGCTAAATAAAAGCCTGCAGTATTTCCTTTATAACGAGCCGACAATCACATCTCTGGCTTTAGCCTGTGAGAAATTATATTGGGGTGAATTTTCAAACTTCCAGTAGGTTGAGTAACATCACCTGACCTATGTCCGCCCCGGGGGAGAAGCATGCTCAGTAAAGACTTTATGCTGGAGAAAAATGACAGTTGAGAAGGGGAGCCTATTAATGCAGACAGGCTGGTCACATGACTGCAAGCTGGTAACATGGTTGAAAGCAGGAAGTAATATTGCTGAACCTTTCCAGTAACAACTTCTCACACATTTTATCTAGAGATGTGATTTAGGTTTTATTTTGAAGGTACGATGGAAGGCTTTCTAAATAATCCTTACTAGTTTGGAAAAATTTTAGGTCAGTTACCCTTTAAATTATCATGTTTTTAGATGGAATCAAAGTTCAATGTTTAAACCAGCAATGCTCACTTAAAGGTTTTAATATGTGTAGGTCCTCACCCTATGGGGACCGCAATTGCTAGGGGCTCATCAACGTGTTTGAGCTGAGGGAGGGGTGGGCTAGATGGAATGCTCACTTAAAGGTTTTAATATGTGTAGGTCCTCACCCTATGGGGACCACAATCGCTAGGGGCTCATCAACGTGTTTGAGCTGAGGGAGGGGTGGGCTAGATGGAATGCTCACTAAAGGTTTTAATATGTGTAGGTCCTCACCCTATGGGGACCGCAATCGCTAGGGGCTCATCAACGTGTTTGAGCTGAGGGAGGGGTGGGCTAGATGGATGCTCACTTAAAGGTTTTAATTGTGTAGGTCCTCACCCTATGGGGACCACAATCGCTAGGGGCTCTCAACGTGTTTGAGCTGAGGGAGGGGTGGGCTAGATGGAATGCTTACTTAAAGGTTTTAATGTGTAGGTCCTCACCCTATGGGGACCACATCGCTAGGGGCTCATCAACGTGTTTGAGCTGAGGGAGGGGTGGGCTAGATGGAATGCTCACTTAAAGGTTTTAATATGTGTAGGTCCTCACCCTATGGGGACCACAATCGCTAGGGGCTCATCAACGTGTTTGAGCTGAGGGAGGGGTGGGCTAGATGGAATGCTCACTTAAAGGTTTTAATATGTGTAGGTCCTCACCCTATGGGGACCGCAATTCGCTAGGGGCTCTCAACGTGTTTGAGCTAGGGAGGGGTGGGCTAGATGGAATGCTCACTTAAAGGTTTTAATATGTGTAGGTCCTCACCCTATGGGGACCACAATCGCTGGGGCTCATCAACGTGTTTGAGCTGAGGGAGGGGTGGCTAGATGGAATGCTCACTTAAAGGTTTTAATATGTGTAGGTCCTCACCCTATGGGGACCACAATCGCTAGGGGCTCATCAACGTGTTTGAGCTGAGGGAGGGGTGGGCTGATGGAATGCTCACTTAAGGTTTTAATATTGTGTAGGTCCTCACCCTATGGGGACCGCAATCGCTAGGGGCTAATCAACGTGTTTGAGCTGAGGGAGGGGTGGGCTAGTGGAGGAATGCTCACTTAAAGGTTTTAATATGGTAGGTCCTCACCCTATGGGACCACATCGCTAGGCTCACAACGTGTTTGAGCTGAGGGAGGGGTGGGCTAGATGGAATGCTCACTTAAAGGTTTTAATATGTGTAGGTCCTCACCCTATGGGGACCGCAATTGCTAGGGGCTCATTAACGTGTTTGAGCTGAGGGAGGGGTGGGCTAGAATGGACATTTGGCACCAAAAACAAAGGACCTAGCGGTTTAGGTCCCTCACCCTGGTTACTTTGAATAGGATTGGGATGTGGAGGATTTAGTATGGTTATTAAGAGAATATACTCATTATTTGAATGATTCAGTGTGCAAAGGGATGTTATTAACATTAACATTGTGCCATCGTTCAATGATTAATAAAAACATTTGTTATTCGACACTGCTGTTTAAGGTTTGCAAATGTATCAGTTTGTCTATTCTTTTAAAACACATGTAACTTAGTGATAATAGGTAAAATCTAATTGCATGCATGTCTGTGTAGTATAATGGAATTCGTATTGGAAAAACAGTATTTTGACAAACCTCTTTCTAAAGTTGTGTGCTTGAGGATACCCTCTATTCTTGGTTACTGGGATCAGACCTGCTGAGGAAAGCAGGTAAGGTCACTTATTATTCAGACGGTGTCTCCTCCTGGAGACAATGATTAACATTTAAAAAAAAAAAAATGTCTGCTTCTAGAATAAAGCTGGCCATAGCAACAGAAAGCAATGGAAAAGCATTTCTACTATAGTCTGATCATGAAAATTATGAAATAACCAGTCCTGGACAGACTTAAATTTGTACAGGAATTCTTATTTCTAAATAACTAGACTGGTGGACAATTGGCCTATTTACTGTTACCGACTTGTTTTTAGTTCTACTGTGCAAGGCTGTGGAGTCGGTCGATAAACCGTAGACACCTCCGATTCTATTTTAATATATGTAATGTGCTTGAAATAATTTAAACACTGCATACAAGACATTTCATCACTGCCAATACTTCAGTGTTAAAGCTGTGTAAAGGTAGTGGCTTACGACTGACCTTCTAACTCCTATTGGTCATCTAAGCGAGAGATTGTGGGTCTAAAAATCTTTAGCCAAGACTGTCATTGTGGTTTTTTCTATAATTTCCCATATGGACACTAGTGCAACAACTACACACTAGGCTTTATTCTTAACAGCTGAGGTAGATTTTAACTGACTTGTGTCAAGAACTGATGGTTCCGCCAACTCTCGGATTTTTGGATCATAGAACTTTCCTCGGATTTTCGTAATTGAGTATTCCAGAATTACTGAATTTTCACAATCAAAAATTCGGAATTTATTGTATATACAGGACGATTTTGAGAAATGTCAAAAACATGATCCCTCAATTCTGAATATGAGAACCCTTGATTCCAAATATGGGAGAAATAGCGTATACGCAAGCCCCTGATTTTTAAATATTTGAAAATGTGATGCGGATAACTTGATTGAGAAGATTTTTTTTTCATAACCTTTGGTTGGTTATATGTACAAGTTCCCTAGCCCATTTCCCAGGTCCCTGAGCCATTTACACTAACTTACCATTGCTATTTTTACATTAAATTTAAAGTGTATGTATACTGGGGGGGGGGATAATTTTCCCATTACTGAAAATAATTTATCCCAAATATTACTGTTAAGTTTTTTTTTTGTTAATCTACCAACTATTTCTTTAGATATCCAATCTGAAGCACAAGTTGCCTCAGCTGTCAATCAAGTGCCTTATCTTCCGCTGTGTGCTTGTACTGCATTATGCTGTAACTGGACTGGTGACAGTTAGGAATTCGCTCTCTCGGTGCAAGATGATAGTGATTGCAGAGCATGCTCAGTTGAGAAAAAAGTCAGGTCTCGAGAAAGGAGGTGTCTGTTAAGAAAGGGAGGGGAGAAGGCATGCAGCAGCACGCACAACCTCAGATGAATTGCTACTTACATGTGTATAATTATAGATTTAAGATGAGGCAAAGTAATTTTTTGAGTATAAATACCCTTTAATTGGAACATTCAGAATTTTGGAATTTTTAACCATTGTCTGTTTTTAGGCACTCATTGTCTGTTTCTAACATTTTTACTGGGAAATAGGATATTTTAACCTATTGCATTTTTTCATTACAATTTAAACTTACTAAAAGTCTGATAAAAAATAATGACGACTTGGACCTTATAATTGCTTCTGTCTCCACAGCTCTGCTGCTGTTGCCCATCACAGGCATTTAAAGGTGATATCTTTACTAATATTTTTGTTTTTTCTGTTTTAGGAAGCGTTTATACATGGAAGTATTTGAGTACACTCGTCCGATGATGCATCCTGAACCTGGGAAGTTCTACCAGATAAACCCTGAAGAATACGAACACTCAAACCCGTGGAAAGAAAGTTTTCAGCAGTTGGTATGGATTTTAGTTTATTAATACTATAATAGTACATCTTTTTTAATAATTTTATTGAATTAATTTACACTACATATATATGTATACAGTAAAAAACAAATTTAGTTTAAATGTTGGACTGCGGCTTTTGTGGACATTTTCTGAATATGAATGAAAAGCTAGAACCAAACAGATATCATCATAATATAAAGAATCACCAATACGCAAATTTTCACCCCTTCTGAGCCAGGGAAACCATAGTTCCAACAGGAAGCTTCTTTCAGGGTTTCCTTACAAGGGGATCCATGGAATCTGGGTGAGGTTTCTCTAGGTCCCACGAATATTAGAGACAAGAGATGTACAGTTGTATGTATATATAATTTAATTTATAATGTGTTGGGTATGCTGCACTGTACACAATAAAATACAAACAAGATTAGTTCAAGCAATTATACAGAAATAGTAACATTGTAATTGAAGTTGAATAAAGACATGCGTCCATCAAGTCCAATCATTTCACCCTCCTTTTTAACCCCTACCAGTTGATCCAGAGAAAGGAAACCCCCCCCCCCAAAAAAAACCCACTAAAAAAAGGGGGGGGGATTCCTTCCTGACTCGAAACAGCAATCGGAAAGTATCAATAGATCAACCAGAACTACAGCATATGTATTAATACCAGTAATTCCCAATATTATATAGTATCCCCGTATCAACCAAAACTACAGTATATGTATTAATACCAGTAATTCTCAATATTATATAGTATCTCCATATCAACCAAAACTACAGTATATGTATTAATACCAGTAATTCTCAATATTATATAGTATCCCCGTATCAACCAAAACTACATTATGTGTTTTAATACCAGTAATTCTCAATATTATATAGTATCCCTATACCAACCAGAACTACAGTATATGTATTAATACCAGTAATTCTCAATATTATATAGTATCCCCGTATCAACCAAAACTACATTATGTGTTTTAATACCAGTAATTCTCAATATTATATAGTATCCCTATACCAACCAGAACTACAGTATATGTATAAATACCAGTACTTCTCAATATTATATAGTATTCCCGTACCAACCAGAACTACAGTATATGTATTAATACCAGTAATTCTCAATATTATATAGTATCCCCGTACCAACCAGAACTACAGTATATGTATTAATACCAGTAATTCTAAATATTATATAGTTTTAGAAACTTATCCAGCTCACTTTTAAAGCAAGCTGAACTTGACATTACCACATCTGCTGGAAGACAGTTCCACAGTTTCACTGTTCTCACTATAAAGAAACATTTCCTAACCTGAAGATGAAACTTCTTTTCTTCTAATCTTAAAGGATGTTCACGAGTCCTCTGATATGACTGATTAGTAAACAATGCACCAGAGAGTTTATTGTATGGCCCATTAATATATTTGTATAAAGTGATCATATCCCCACACAAATGTCGCTTTTCCTATGTAAACAGCCCTAACTTGTCTAAGCTGCCTGCATTGTCAAGCCCCTCTATTACATTTTAATTGCCCTGAACTGCTTCCATTTCCAAGATGTCCTTGTTTATGGGATTCCAAAACTGCACCTCATATTCTAAATTAGGCCTTACCAGTGACTTGTAAAGAGGGAGAATGATATTTTTCTCCCTTGAATCTATTCCCCTCTTTATATAAGACAATATCTTGCTAGCTCTAGCTGTTGCTGCCTGGCATTGTTTTCTACAGCGAAATCTGTTATCTTACAGAACCCCCAAATCTTATTCCTGTCGAGATTCACTTGGCACCAGGATTGTTAAACCACAAATGCATCACCTTAAATTTATCAACATTGAATCTCATCTGCCATTCTGCTGCCCATTTTGATAATTTATCTAGGTCTGCTTGCAGCACTTGCACATCATTTGAAGTTTTCAAGGCTCTGTATAGTTGTGTCATCAGCAAACACAGAGACCTTGCTCTCAATGCCCCTTCTAAATAAAAAGTAAATAAAGTTTCATACATAGGTGAAAATACATATATTTAAATTATAGATGATTGATGTGTGATGTGCCTTGACACATTAGGAATGAGATCCCTGCCTGAGTGATTGCAGTTCCACCTTTATACACACAATAGTTCTCCTTTTAAAAATAAATAAATAAAAACCGGGATAGAGGACTGGTAATTCCTACCTCCCAATATTGTTTCTGTGAGGAGCTCCAACCCAAAAAAACTGGTTCTGCCAGTCTTCCTCCTGGCTTCAGCACTATCTTTAATACAAGACTAGTCCAGGACTATAACCTGGCAAATTAAAACTGTATGCTGTAGCTTCTCACAACAAGATATTGGGAGGTAGTAAAATCAGTTATGCTTTAATGAATGGTACATTTGTTATTTTATAGAAATGGAATAGATTTAGGCATTTGTATACAAGCCTTAAAAGAATACCTTTGTGTGTATAAAGTTTATTTAAAAAAGTTAAACTGAAAAGTACTTGGGACAGGGATATAGGACGGGTCTTTCCTACCTCCCAATATTGTTTCTGTGAGGAGCACCAGCCCAAAGAAAACTGATTCTGACAGTCTTCCTCCTTAATACAGGCATAGTCCAGGACTAACCTGGCAAATGAAAACTGTTAATGCTGTAGCTCCTCAACGAAACAATATTGTGAGGTAGGAATAATCAATCCGACCTCCCTGCCCCAGGTACTTTCCATTTTTAAACAGTTCAGTATAGTTCTCATTTAATGCTGAGGCCACACTGTCAGGTGCAATGCTTGAGATGCTCTGTGATTCTAACATGCCAGTGTGATCTTTAGCACCCAAGGACGTGGCAGTGTGGCCTAGCCTGAAGTTAATCATAATAACAGGACTAGGTAAAATATTCAGTGATGTATGTTACCGACAAGGTTCCAATTACATTTAGTTTCCTGGCTAGACATGGTAATTTCACTTTACAAATATGTGCCATGATTTGCATTTATTTGGTCTCCAGCTGGTACTTTGAGTTGGTCCGGGTGACTTCAATTAGCACAGGGACAGCATTTCCCTTGGAAGCTCCTCAGTTGCAATTATATCTCCTGTTGGTCGCAGTCCCACATTGACAGGTTAGAAGTTACATCTAGAAATATATTTTTCTATAATTAAAATATTTTGTGTGCTTTTTGAGATCCCTGCATAGACCCAATGAGATCAGGAAGAGCTGTTAATACTTATGTCTTTGTATGACCATGCTGGACTATATATGATTTTTGTTCTTGTTCTGTTTTGCATAGTACAAGTTAAAATGAAATTTACCTGGAGGTAGGATTGGTAACTCCTACCACTTAAAGGTCATGTCCACCCCAAAACTAGAATTTAATGCACTAGTGGCCCCTCTGTGTAGTGTAATAAAATCCTTACCTTAAATACCAGCTCCAAATGGTTCTCCTGTAATGTCCCTCCAAATTCCCAAAATTGATCACCAGGAGCACTGCATGAAGGGAAATTGTTTCTGCCTCTGATGCTTCTTCTCTGAGGTTTTTGGCTTGCTCAGAGCAGGCCCCTCCCTCTCCCTCCCATTTTTCTCTCCCTCCCCCTAGCATAAAGTAGGTATAGTAGGTCTCCCCTCCCCCAGCCCCAACTGCTATAATAGTTTTTACAGAAACTCCCCCGATAATTACTTACCTTACCTCTTTCCCCCGGCATTCTCCACTGCCGGAAACCGCGTCCGTGATTGGCTGCCTCTCAGCCAATCACGGATGTGGCTTGCGGTCTGGCCCCCTGCTTGCAGAGGACAGAATTGGTCCTGTATTTCAGGCTACGTTGTAGTCAATCTGAGTGATGTTTTCAGATAAATATTGAACATTGATGCGTTTCCTTTGGAGCTCAATTCAGCTGCCATCTGTTTCCCTGTAGTAGATGAAATGTCTTTTAGCCATATTGTGACTTTTTTTTTTCCTGCTTTCTACTATTATATGAGAAATCTCTAAAAATAATTGACCACAAGAAACTCGTCAACTACTTTTGCTTGTTATCATGGTTACCACAGGTATTGTAATAAACGTTGGCTTTTTAGGGTTTTTGCACAAAAACATTAGAACATGTTACCCCACCCCCTTACTGATATAATTTATCTGATGTATAGTAACTGAATCTGTACTTTAAATTATCTTGTTATAAGTCTACCGGAACTGTTCTGGAAATGTACAGGGTGGTGTGAACCAATGTTCCCTCTAATTGGAAATTGTATGTGTGCGCAGATATAAATATGTGTGCACTACATTCCACAGCACGTATTTTCCAAAGCCAGCAGAGTTGTGTGTGCGTGCACAAGCGCACACCTTGGAGGGAACACTGGTGTGAACATGCCCTTTAAATTTCTGTTTGCTTTTTCATATTTTTGCCTTGATAATATAATCCTAGCGCAATTAGCAGCAATTTAGCAGGTTCCTTCCCTACAAACAATTCCCCAAGTAGCTGAAGGTATGAAAGGATGTTTGCAGTGTTAATATTTTCCTATTCTGTTTACAGTACAAAGGCGCACATGTTAAACCAGGATTTGCAGAACACTTTTACAGTAATCCCACCAGATACAAAGGCAGAGAAAATATGCTGGTATGAATTTAAAGCTTTTCGTCTACTGAGAAGGTGTGGCTTTTGTAGTAGATTAATGATGCAATATGTCCCTGTCTTTCAGTATTATGACACCATTGAGGATGCCCTTGGTGGTGTTCAAGAAGCTCATTTCGATGGACTAATCTTTGTACATTCTGGTATCTACACTGATGAATGGATCTACATTGAATCTCCAATAACTATGATTGGTGCAGGTAAGAACATTTGCAAGATTCGTCTCCAAACTGCTGTGATAAAGGAATCTGCTTGTAGATGAAATGTGTCATGGGCTTTTTCTAATCCGGAAATTACCTGTATTGAGACATGTGCCATTCTATCAATGGCATCCATAGAACATAAAATCACATGATTTAAGTAAGTTAAGCTTGGAGCATTACCATTCAGATCTTGTTTCCATGTAAAATTATCCTCAACCGTGATATTTAATATTATGATAGTACTAATTCTCTTTAGTATCAGAGTTGAGACGAAGAGTATATATAACCTAAATGTCTGTTAACAAGGGCAGAAAATAAACTTTTAGCTCAAATTTCTACGTTTTCATTTGGCAAACGCAAATTTGATTTAGATAATTGAGTTATGGAGTTTTTGGGTATTCCTGACATCTTGTGGTGGCAAAAAATAGTTTTATAAAAAAAAATGTATATAAAAAAAAAAAGTTTATATATATATTAAATATATTACATATGTCTTTAAAAATGTCTATGTATATTATTTACTGAAGCACAACAAGGCAAGATAAAAATGTAACTTACTAATAGATTAACCTTTCTGAATTTAAGAGTAATCAATTACTTTGTAAAATGTAATTTTGATTGGTCATATTTAATTCAGTTTTGATTGGGTATAAGGAACCGTTTCAGTATTACATTTACTTGTTTACAGCACCAGGAAAAGTTGCAGACAAAGTAATTATTGAAAATACCAGAGACTCCACATTTGTATTTATGGAGGGATCGGAAGACGCGTATGTTGGCTACATGACAATACGGGTAATTTGTTTGTGGGGTTTCTGTAAACCAGATAATGTCATTATTGTAATGTTATTATTTTATGTGTCAGCTTTATAAACTCTGAGAAAACAAACATTTCATTTTAGAAAGTTTGACCCAGTGTCAATGTCGCAATAAAAAGGAAGTTATCTGTGAAATGCAACTAAATATGTTAAAAGAAATTTTAACTTGTGTTAAAAATGTAAATGACCTAAGAGTCTGGTATTGTATTCCTTTACTCCTTTTGCATGAAAAAAACTATTTTGAAAGTTCTGTTGTCTTCACCCCTATCCCAAACCATTAACTGAACATTCTTATGCATTAGGAACATTTTGATGGACTTTACAATATGGCAGCAAAGTGGGTGGGGGAATAGCTCCCAAAATATTAATTTTTGACCAGACACTTTATTTGGATTTAGAATAATTTGGGGAATGTTCCATTTTAAATCTGACAGACAGGCTACCAATTGAATATTAATTAAGAATTTAATATTTAATAAAGTGAAATATTTTTAAATGTAATATGTATTGTTCGTAGAACCCATATCAACCAATCAACAGCTTATATTCTTCTACCCTACGAGACAAATTGGCTCATTAGTTATTATGAATTACAGTCACACCTAGGAAGGCAATTCTTACAGAGTACCATGTAATTACTTGGGGATTTACTAGCTGATCCTGCTTAGTGAACACAAACCTACCTTGTGAGAATTTGGAATTATGTATCCGGAGCTCCTGTTGTAAACTGAATTTTGTGTTTTTTTTTTTCTTTTCCTAGTTTAACCCTGATGATAAATCGGCACAACACCACAATGCTCACCACTGTTTAGAAATCACAGTAAACTGCAGTCCAGTAATTGATCACTGTATCATACGAAGTACTTGCACAGGTATTGTATAAATTATATTTCATGCTTAGACATTTAAAGGACAGTTATACCCAGAATTGAATTTTTTGAACAAGTGCCAGATCAAACAACCCAATCCAAATGGGAGTTGAGAAACATACTGTGCTCATTTCTCGCCTCTACATTCTGCAGTTATTTCTTTTGAGCTTTTACTCTGTGAGCTCTGGTATCAATAGCATTCACTTTCTGTTCACTGGTCTTCCTGTCCTCCATGGATCAGGCAATAGGATAGAGGAGAAATTGGCTAAGGCAGTGACTCGTACCAAAGGGACGCATTTATTTGGGTAGGTAGGCAGGTAGGAGAAGCTTTGGTTTATATGGGGGGTGGGGTTTTTGGGTAGGGTATCCTATTACAGCAGGGAAGATATCAGTATCTGATTGGTGGAAACTGTTTGTGTGGGTTTCCTCTGGGTACTCCAGAGAGAGAACTTATAAACTACTTGCAGATATAGATGAGGGAGGATTTTAACACAGCACTGCAAGACATCGGTAATAATAACCACTGAGCCAGTGTACGGCTTATATAGTGTACATCTCTTGGTTAAAAGCATTATTATGCAGTTTACTCAGCTAAGATGGTATAGGGCTCAATACAGTCGAGTAGAAAAAAAAATTGCTTCCGGTTCTCAGATTTTCATAGAAAATAAGTCTCAATTTGTTTCTGTCTTAACATGAACATATTTGCTTTTTCTTTGCTTTACAGTTGGCTCTGCTGTGTGCGTCAGTGGCCAGGGCGCATGTCCCACTATCAAACACTGTAACATCAGTGACTGTGAAAACGTAGGACTCTACATTACAGACCATGCACAGGTACCATTTAACACACTCCAGAAGGTTCTTTCCGTTGGTTTGTAAAGGCAATCTTTAAGACTTTATTTTGTTCTGTAGGGCATTTATGAGGACAATGAGATTTCCAATAATGCACTGGCAGGTATATGGGTGAAAAATCACGGAAATCCGATTATAAGAAGGAACCACATTCATCATGGGCGAGATGTGGGTGTTTTCACCTTTGACCATGGCATGGTAAGTGATGTCTGAGATGTTCTATGTGAATATAGAAGACAAACATCCTGTCTCTCTCATTCATTGTGTTCTTCTCATCCCTTGTTCATTTGCTTTTATGCATCTTCTGTTTATTACTGTGCGTTGTCCCAAAGCTGGGCTAGGTAGAGTAGGACACATTATAAGCATAATGCCCGGATGTGCGAAGTTCCATGACCTGGTACATGTTGTAAGAAAGTGTCATATTGGCATTGTTGTGGGCAGTGATGTTTCAATGTAGCATTCTGCTCACGGTCTTATAGAAGCTTTCAAGGTTCCAATTCCAAGCAGGCATTTCTTTATTATTCACACTTCCTTGTTAGTTTGCACACCCCCTTCAGCTGGCCCAATCACAGCACATCTTAAGGTTTGTATTGAGTCAGTGCTAGTGCTTATGTAGTCAGAGGCAGAGCACTGCAGTGGAAGTGACCGTAACGAATGGAGCTTTGAAACTGGATCGTAGATTGATATACACAGGTCGTTTTTTACGATTGCTTCAATTGAATCGGCAAAAAAAAAAATATTTGACGTGTGTGGTTTTTGATGGAAAAATTCGATTTCTGTTTTGTACACTAGGCTTGGTATTCATGGGGGATTTTTGACCCAATATTTTAACTCGAGCAACTAAAATATCACTGTGTGTACGAGACCTTACAGATTGGTACACACTTTTTTATGTTTGTGAATCTATGGCTGCCTAAAGGAAGATAGGACCTGCAAAAGCTTTTTCTTAGTGAAGCACATTCCAAAGCTCAGGCAGACTGGTAGGAGATCTGTAATGCTACTCTGATATAAGAAACTATTTGCATATCGCTTATATCTATTGTGTGTTATGCATTATTGTCCCCCAGTGTTTGTATGTGGGTAATGGCTCTATTTCATTTGCTATTCATCTCCTATCACCCCCAAAACTAAAATTTAACCCACTACTGGCCCCTCTGTGACGTTTTAAAAGATCTTACATCTCTGCTCCTTATGGTTCTCCTGCAAGTGACTGCCCAAAGTTCCAGAAAGTGAAATGTAGGAGCTGTCTGAGTCATCCGTATGTCTGCTGCTTCCTTGTCCTTGCTGAGGTTTCTGGCATGTGCAGGGGAGCCCTTACACACACACACACCCTCCCTATAGATCTTTTCTGGCTGCTTCTATCCCTACCATTAAAGGTGTGTTCCATGTGTAGGGCACCCCAGCCCACCCCCAACTGTCGATTTAGATTTGTAAAACAAGCCCTATAAACATACTTACACTTCCTTGTTCCCGTGGCTGTTTGCATGGCTGGCAGCCACGTCTGTGATTGGCTGACTCTCAGTCTGGCCCTTCTGCTGCTTCCGGGGGGCAAACAAGAAAAGAGATGATCAATGCACATTCCTGGGCCCCATATATCATATCTATACTAGTGAAAACAGTAAAAACATGGGGGTTTTAGTTTCAATTTTATGCATAAAAGTGAAAAGCCTTCCAACCACATCAAGGTAACCCCAGTATGGAAGGTCCTAACAATTTACCTTGGGTGATTTATCTGGGCTGACAATCCCTGCTTGGTTGCATTTTCATGGAAAGGTTGTCTCGCTGACCTTGCATTGGATTAGTATTACAGGCTATCACTTCCCCCCGCCTACTGGTTTTTAACAAGGAGGGAAGAGGCCTTTCATCCAATGTTTAGTATTCAAGGCATAAGACCTCCAATTAAAGGGACGTGTTGGGGGGTGCTACTACCACAGGGAAGCTTGGTCAGTCTTCCTGCAGAGAAGCTTTGCTACAATATATACACAAAATGGGGGCTATGGGAGCACTCCTGTGGCAAAATTACTTTATAACAAATAGTGGAAGTGCTACTGATCTGACCAAAACCATTAGTACAAATAAGAAAAGAGATGATCAATGCACATTCCTGGGCCCCATATATCATATCTGTGCTAGTGGAAACAATAAAAACATGGGGGTTTTAGTTACAATTTTATGCATAAAAGTGAAAAGCCTTCCAACCACGTCAAGGTAACCCCAGTATGGAAGGTCCTAACAGTTTACCTTGAGTCATTTATCTGGGCTGACACTCCCTGCTTGATTGCATTTTCGTGGGAAGGTTGTCTCCCTGACCTTGCATTCCGGGGGGCAGACAGCAGTGGGAACGAGAGGGATTGTAAGTATATTTCTGGAGCTTTTTTAAACATGTGTAGGACTGGGGTGCCCTATATAGAGAAAAAAAAAGTTATTTTAGGGGTGGACATACCCTTTAAATGTTATAAGGTATGTTCACTAAAAAAATTAACATACCCTTTTTTTTACATTAATTGAAGAACTGGAGGTAAAGGACCTAAGTCTTGCCTCCCGTTCTTCAATTAATCAAACAGGAGCAGGCAGGGAAATTGTTAAACTTTCCTGTGATTGTGCTCCTCTGATGCTTCCACTGTGTTCCCCTATACTATAAGCAGAGGTGGTAATGTGAGAATGTGGTCTTATTTTCCCCAGAGTATATTAACTACTTATTACCAGTGCTGTGTGTGTGTGTGCTTCTCGTTGGTAGAGAGAAGTTCTCTAATGAGCTATAGAGAATAACTGAAGATCTTGCTGTGTGTAGTAAACATTTATGGACTTAAAAGGGATGTTTTCCTGTGGTCTCAAAACAAGTGAGAGAAAGCCTGCAGTATTTCCTTTTAAAATGAGCTGAGAAATTACATTGAGGTGAATGTTCAAACTTCCTGCTTCCAGTAGGTTGAATGACATCACCTGACCTCTGCCCTGCTCGTCTGCCCTGGGGGAGAAGCATGCTCAGTTAAGACGTAATGCTGGGGAAATCAGGAAGTACCTGAGGAAAAATTTGACAGTTGAGAAGGGAAGCCTATTAATGCAGGCAGAGGCTGGTTACATGGCTGAAAACAGGAAGTGTTCAAGCAGGAAGTAATATTGCTGAACCTTTCCAGCAATATCTTCTCACAAATTCTATCTAGAGATGTGATTTAGGTTTTATTTTGAAGGTACAATGGAAGGCTTTTTATATAATTCCTACTAGTTTGGAAGAATTCGGGACCACAGTTACCCTTTAACCCTTTCACTGCCAGGAGATTTTCATTTTTTTTTTTTGCGTTAACTGCCAGAAGAATTTTCAGGATTTTGCCCTCAATCGCTTTAGACGAATTTTACAGTAGGAAACCTTGCAGTAAATCAGGAATATTATACATTGTTTTTTTCAGCACAAAGTGTACTTTAACATGGTAACAGAATTTTGTAACTTTTCTGGAAATTTTACAGGAATTATGGGTAAAATATGTAAAAAAAAATGAAAAATTTGCAAATTTTCATGGATTTTTCCCATTTTTACTGATAGTTATCTTAAGGTTACACACAAAAATCTTACTGTTTCTAAAAGCTCAGATACTCCCGAGTACAACGATACCAGATATATGTAGGTACCCGACTTTTCCTGTACAGGAGACCCCCCAAACTAAAACTGCACCTTCAAGAATATTACACCAAATTAAAATGTATAACCACTACTGACAGTTAACATAGAATATCTTCCAAATTAACTAAAATATCCCCACAAGTGAGATATTTTTAGAAACTACACACCCGCAGGATTTTATGAGTGAGGTAACTTTTGATCAAAATGCAGATACCCGGACGCAGCTCTTCGTCCAATTGTAAGTTATTTTCTCACATTTTCCTTTTTTTCCTCAAATGCGAATTTCAGCTAAAAGCTGTGGAGGAAAGTTCAAACGCATCTTAAATATGAAAGCCTAAACCCTCCTGAATAAAACGGTATGCCACATTCATGGGTGTACCCAGAGACATGGCTACCAACTAACCCAGAGCGTGACCAGTGCCAAATGTCAGTAGCAGCAAAAAAAAAATTAGCCAGTTTTATATTTGAACAGTCTGCAGTTTTTCCACAAAACACCCCCCCCAACTCAGAAATACCCCCCACAAACTATATATTCCTGAAATCTACACACCTTCAGCTATGTAACGCTGTAGTTCGTTCATTCATACCATCAATGGTGTGGGCGCAGTTCTTCGTAGAAGTTTGCACTTTTACCAGATTTTCAAAAAAAATGAACATCAAACAACATTCAAAAAGGTAGAAATCAAGCCAAAACCCTATGGAATGTAAAAAAAAGTTACCAAATATCAATCTCCCAAATGTCCTGAATCAAACGGTATGCCATATGTGTGGTTACACACCCGGACGTGGAAACGAAAAGCCACAAAGTGAGACAATGCACGATGGCTCAGAAACAGCGAAAATATTTAGCCAATTCCGAATTTGGACAGTCTGCAGTTTTTTCCACAAAACACCCCCGTAACTTAGAAATAACCCCCACAAACTATATATTCCTGAAATCTACACACCTTCAGCTATGTAACACTGTAGTTTGTTCATTCATACCATCAATGGCGTGGGCGCAATTCTTCGTAGAAGTTCGCATTTGTCTAAAAAATGAACAAAAAACAACTTCAAAAGGTAGGAATCATGCCAAAACCTCATGGAATCTAAAAAAAAGTTACTAAATATCAATCTCCCAAATGTCCTGAATCAAACGGTATGCCATATGTGTGGTTACACACGCTGACATGGAAGCGAAAAGCCACAAAGTGAGACAATGCACGATGGCTCAGAAACAGCGAAAATATTTAGCCAATTCCGAATTTGGACAGTCTGCAGTTTTTTCCACAAAACACCCCCGTAACTTAGAAATAACCCCCACAAACGATATATTCCTGAAATCTACACACCTTCAGCTATGTAACACTGTAGTTTGTTCATTCATACCATCAATGGCGTGGGCGCAATTCTTCGTAGAATTTCGCATTTGTCTAAAAATTAAACAAAAAACAACTTCAAAAGGTAGTAATCATGCCAAAACCTCATGGAATCTAAAAAAAAGTTGCTAAATATCAATCTCCCAAATGTCCTGAATCAAACGGTATGCCATATGTGTGGTTACACACGCGGACGTGGAAGCCAAAAGCCACAAAGTGAAACAATGCACGATGGCTCAGAAACAGCAAAAATATTCAGCCAAATCTGAATTTGAACAGTCTGCAATTTTCCCCCACAAAACAACCCCCACAAACCATATATTTCTCAAATTCACACACCTTTATCTACGAAATTCTGTAGTTTGTTCATTCGTACCATCAATGGTGTGGGCGCAGTTCTTCGTAGAAATTCACAGTTTTAGCAGATTTTCTCAAAAATTTGGAAAAAAACACTCTCAAAGGTAGAAATCATGCCAAAATCCCAAGTAATGTAAAAAAAAGTTACCAAATATCAATCTCCCAAATGTCCTGAATCAAACGGTATGCCCTATGTATGGTTACACACGCAAACGTGGAATCAACTAGCCACAAAGTGAGCCAATGAACAATGGCCCAATTACAGCAACTTTTCAGATTTGTCAGACTAAAAACCCCTCTATATTAGAAATACCCCCCAAAACTATATATTCTTGGAATTTACACATCTTCAGCTACACAATGGTGTGATTCTTTTATGCATACCACCAATGGTATGAGCGCAGTTTCATGTAAAATTTCGCTTTTTTACCAGATTTTCAGGAAAAATTTATAAAAATACAATTCAAAGTTAAAAATCATGGCAAATTTCCATGTCATGTAAAAAAAACTTGTCAATTATCAATCTTCCAAATGCCCTGAATCAAACGGTATGCCATATGCGTGGATGTACACAGGGACATGGCCACCAACTAGCTCAAATGGGACACATGCACAAGTGTAATTACAAGAAAAAAGAAAAAAAATTCAAAGTTGTCTGTAATTTCAAACAGCCCCAAAACTTGGAAATGCCCCCCACAATAAACCCCCCCATAAATATCACTCTCCCACATGTTCTGAATCAAACAGTATGCCATATGTGTGGATGTACAGAGACGTGGCCACCAACTAGCTCAAATGGGACACATGCACAAGTGTAATTACAAGAAAAAATTCAAAGTTGTCTGTAATTTCAAACAGCCCCAAACTTGGAAATGCCCCCCACAAATAAACCCCCCACTAAATATCACTCTCCCACATGTTCGAATCAAACAGTATGCCATATGTGTGGATGTACAGAGACGTGGCCACCAACTAGCTCAAATCGGACGCATGCACAAGTGTAATTACAAGAAAGAATCAAAGTGCTCTGTAATTTGAACAGCCTACACTTTTTCTAAGGAAACAGTCCCGAAACATGGAAATTCTCCCCACAAACTATATATTTTTGGAATCTACACACCTTCAGCTACGTTACGATGCCATGCTTTCATACATACATGAAGAATTCCAGACCCACTGATCCAAAGAAGTCCGTGTTTTTACGAGGTTTTGTGAAAAATAAAATAAGATGATTCAAGGGTTGAAATCCTACCTAAACCCTTTTGACAAGCAAAAAAAAACACTAAATGTCAATCTCCCACATATCCTGCATCAAACGGTATGCCATATGTGTGGGTGCACACAGAGACGTGGCCACCAACTAGCTCAAATTGGACGCATGCACAAGCCCAGTTACAAGAAAAAAATCAAAGTGTTCTGTAATTTGAACAGCCTAATCAACTTGGAAATACCCCCCATAAACTATATATTTTTGGAAGCTACACACCTTCAGCTACGTGATGGTATCATACTTTCGTATATACATGAAGAATTCCAGGCGCTGTTATCCATAGAACTCCGTGCTTTTAGGAGATTTTGTGAAAAAATAAAATAAGAGGACTCAATGGTTGAAATCCTACCTAAACCCACTTGGCAAGTAAAAAAACCACTAAACGGCAATCTCCCACATGTCCTGAATCAAACGGTATGCCATAAGGGTGGGTGCAAACAGAGACGGGGCCACCAACTAGCTCAAATGGGATCCATGCGCAATTGCAATTATAAGAAAAAATTAAAAAATGCCACAACCCACCCCTATCCCCACTCCCCCTTTTAGTGGAAAACCAGTTAGTACGGAGAGTCACACAAGTTTTTGCACACTTTACTGATCCTAAAAAATCAATACAGTCTTTTTTTGGTACCTCTGCAAAATTTCCTACTAAAATAGGCTTAGTTTCCCTTGAAATCCAACAAATAAATGATCCGCGTTTACTTTACCGATATCACCGGGGACATTGGGAAGCTTGGAGAAGACAAAGTTTTTTGCTAATTTATAGTTTTAGGGTAAAAAAAAAAAAAAAAAAAGTGTGTGTATCACTTTAAGATTTTTTTGTGTGCATTTCCCCTTTTTTTTGGGGATCATTCCCAAAGATGATCATCAAATAATCTTAGGGAATGATACCGAACTTGGAATACGGGCATAAATGCCCGTTTTCCAATTCGAAATACGATCGGAAAAATCGCTTCCCGGAAATCATTTTTTCCAGGAAGTGATTTTTCATTCATTGGCAAAGATCAATAATTTGGTGATCAGAAGTGATCACCAAATTTTGATCTCTGTCCCCATTTTTTTTCTAAGTCTTCGCTAAGTAGCAAAGACTTAGAAAAAATCCTATTTGTGAATGGAACTTTGAGTTCCATTCACAAAATGTATAGTAAAGCTGTCAGCTTGACAGCTTGTGCTATACAGGTACTGCAGCATGATCTAAAAAGAGATTGTGCTGCAGTACCTCCACTAGACCACCAGGGGCAGCATCTTACCTATCTTAGGGAAGACCCCGGTGAAGCAGGAAGCCGAGTGATGTCACCGGGGTCTCCCTTTCCGGACAGAAGACCTCCTCCTCTCTCTTCCTCCACGTGGGACCGGCTGTCGGGCTGCAGGTAGGGATATCTCCCGATCCCCCCCCTCGGATTTGGACGAGATCGAGGGGGCTAGGGGGGCAGTTGAATGCTGCCCCCCGATCGCCCCTAGCAGGGGGGGAAAACATTTTTGGAAGGGGGAAGCCACAGATCGTATATTCACGATCTGTGGCAGTTTGAGTATTCACTGCACAGATCGTGAATATACGATCTGTGGCAGGGAAAGGGTTAATACTCTTCTTTTGTTTAGAAATTACAGTGCAGTTTCTGAGCTGATACTTTGCCTTTCTACACGTTTCGTTTTGAAATAACCTTTGAATATGTTTTACTATTTAGTCATCTTGGCTGTTTTTCATTGATGTAAATCGAGGGCCAGAGATTAGAGAATGTTTCTTTTTGAGGTGTGTTTAGAAAATAATTTAATAATTACTGCCTTTCAATTGTTTACAGGGTTATTTTGAAAGCTGCAACATCCATAGGAACAGGATAGCAGGTTTCGAGGTAAAAGCCTATGCCAACCCCACAGTAGTCAGATGTGAAATCCACCATGGCCAGACCGGAGGAATCTATGTGCATGAAAAAGGGAGAGGACAATTCTTGGAGAACAAAATCTATGCAAACAATTTTGCTGGCGTGTGGATCACCTCAAATAGTGACCCAACCATAAGGTAAGTGATAAATTATCCCTCTTCGGTATTACTGGCCGGGTCTTGCAGCATGGCTGGTGAGGTGGTAAATAAATGTGTGGTATCTGTTGTATTCAATTAGATCAACTGGACTTGAAGTTTAGTTCTTGAAGACGTTTCGCTAGTCATCCAAATGGCTTTCTCAATTCAGAATGACTTGTACAAGAATATGTGGCAATTATGTACCCTGGAAAGTCCCAATTAGCATATCACAGCCAAGAGTCTGTCCCGACCGCGCGCCCTATCTTAGGCGCATGCGCGCCAATACAAAAGATAGGGCGTGCGATCGGGAGAGAACAGCTGTTCAGTGAAGGAGCGGCTTGCGAGTGGAGCGCGGTAAGGTAAGTTCCAGGTCCCCCGAGCATCCTATTATTCACAGGGAGGTGAGAATAAGCGTTCTCACCTCCCTGTGAATAATAGAAACAAATGAAAAGTAGCGATTGCTTCCCAATCCTCATCAGGACTGCACATGTATTGTATGTATTTTTAAAATAAGGCCGTAAAGTGCCAGATGGCCTTTAATTTTATTGCCTCACTGTGCAAACCAATTTGCTGGACACTTCTGCACAAACTGTTTGGCTTGTACCAGTTATCTCATGTAGGCTTTCATCTGGTTCTTCATGTGTAGACCTGTCTCTTCTGTTTTTTATGTTTGTGTTTAATGACATTCTGTGATATTTCTCATATGTAGCACTGAACACACTACAGTGTTCTCCCCAGAATGTTTTTCCAGCCGGGTGGCATGAAAAAGTAGCCGGGTGGGGTGGGATGGGAAATTTGGTGGTGGGGAAAAATGTGCACTGCATTATGATCATTATATAGGTCAGGGATTTCTAACTTTCGTCCCACTAGATGTTTAAAAACTATAACTCCCAGCATTCCATGGTTGTAGAATGCAGGGGGTTGTCGTTCGGCAACACCCGCAGGGGGTTGTCATTCGGCAAAATCTGAAGGTAACCCAGATGTGATATAGCAGCACAAGCACATGTGCCACCCTTTTGTGGCCTTAGTGATCTTGGAAAAGCTAGTTAACATGTGCTAAAATAAGTATTGGTACACCTATTAAACCTACATCTAAATTCTTTCAAATCACAAGTGTTCCCTCTAGAAATTTTTTCCAGCCGGGTGGCATGAAAAAGTAGCCGGGTGGGCCACCCGGCTAAAAGACCCTAGGGAGAACACTGCACTACACAACACATTACAATTCACATACCTTTCCTGAAGAACTTAAACTCTTACCATTTTTTCTTTACAAGGGGGAATGCAATATTTAATGGAAATCAAGGAGGAGTTTATATCTTCGGAGATGGAAGAGGCCTTATAGAAGAGAATGACATATACGGTAATGTTTTGTTTGTTTAAATTATATTATTTTTGGTTTTGTGTGCATCTGGTATTTATTGTTGAACGTGTTTGTTACCAGGCAACGCTTTAGCAGGTATCCAGATCCGTACAAACAGTTGTCCAATTGTCAGGCACAATAAAATTCACGATGGGCAGCATGGTGGAATCTATGTGGTAGGTATTTACATTTGTTCTAATGATTTTAAAGGGTTCGATTCTACTAAATGATCAACATTTTAACAATTCATTTTGTTTTCCCCTAAAATTAAGCATGAGAAGGGACAGGGTGTAATTGAAGAAAATGAAGTTTACAGTAATACCTTGGCAGGTGTTTGGGTGACAACTGGAAGCACCCCGGTGTTAAGGCGGAACCGAATACACAGCGGAAAGCAGGTAACGAATGATTTAAAAAGATGTTCACCCTAAAGCCACGTACACGTCACAACGCCTGACTGAACGGCTACACACAAAAAGATTTACAGGGCATGTCCACCCCCAAAACTAAAATGTAACCCACTACTGGCCCCACTGTGTAGTGTTAAAAAAATCCTTTTCTTACTCCTCTACTCCTTATGGTTCTCCTGCAGTGCCTGTTTAAAATTCAGAAAAATGAAGTGTAGGAGGTGACAGTCATCCGGTCCCTGCTGATTCCTTGTCCTCCCGAAAGGTTTCCGGCATGTGCAGGGGAGCCCAGCTATAAAGGACCTCACTCCTGGCAGCCCTTACAGCTACTTAGTGGCCTACCGTTGTAAGCTATTTACTATGTGCAGGGCACTCCAGCCCACCCCAACCGCAGATTAGGATTTCTAAATAAATAGCCTCCGAAACATACTTTAAAACCTTTTTTCCCCTAGCTGTGTGCATAGCCGGCAGCCGTGTCTGTGATTATTATTATTATTATGGGTGGACATACCCTTTAAAACTCATTTCTGCCTGACTTACAGGTCACAACCGAATTAAAACAATGTATTAATGTGCACTAACTTATCACAGTTACACACTAAAATCTTGTAGAACAGAGATTCCTGTAGTTACTGTCCTCAATTTAAAGGCTTGTGTGTGTGTGCTCTGTGGGATACACCCAGGATGAAAGACTTTGCATCCCTCTGTGCTTAAGTTAGGGGAAGAGTAAATATGGCAGCCATAGGAACACAGTATTTTGGGTTGGAAAAAGGAATACGTCCATCCTTTTAAGTGAAAGCTTTCTATAGCGAAATACTTTTTTGAATTTAGTAATGAATTATATAGACTGGTTTCTTTTACATCAGGAAACTTTTTTTTTTTACAAGATGTGTACTCCTTAAAGCAGTCTGAATTATCTAGAAAATTAATGGTTCGCTAATTATATTGAAAATAGTTTGACAGAGGATAACTTAACAATGTAAAGGTTTTGTATTGTGATTAATGTAGCATGAGGCTGCTATACAGAGTGAACAAGTTATGCTATGTACCATTTATATACCTGGTTATTAGCTGCCATGAATAATTATTATTATTCTATTTGTATTCTTAACGCAAGTTTTTATTTTCCCTCAAATTTCTTCCCGCTGAGCAAATATTTCAGGGGTGTTTAAACCTTTAACAGAGAACATCAGATCACTTCCCATTGGCTATAATGAGAATCACCTTTATTCACCAGTCATTACAATTAATTACAATTATCTCCTGAAAACTCACCTTATTTTATATATATATATATATATATATATGTGTGTGTGTGTGTGTGTGTTTTACCAATATCTAGTTCTGCACTAAGTTAATCTTCCATTATTTTCTTTACTCACTTATCTCTATTGTCTAAGGTTGGTGTCTACTTTTATGACAATGGCCACGGGGTCTTAGAAGACAATGATATCTACAACCACATGTATTCTGGAGTTCAAATACGGTAAAGTTCTGCCTTTTATTAATAAACGCTATGGAGGAAATATGTAACTTTGCATTGCATCTAATTGGAAGTGTCCCTACCGTTTAGTTCTGGTAATTAAGATATTTTGTTTTGATGTGTGTACAGCCTTACCTGCTGTAGCCTTAAATTTTTTTTTGATAAAGTGGCATGTTTAAATTGTGTATAGTTCTTTCCTTCACACTGCTCATTAACAGGAAAGGGAAGTTATTTGTGATGCTTGTCCTAGGAACTTCCTTATTGCTGCACTTTTGTGGTTTCAGATCTTCATCAGACTGTATCTCTCTGTAGAGCAGAAAATGTTTCATAGCAAAAAAAGCCTTTTTTTAAATAAAAGGACAGTTTTCTAGCTTTAAAACAAGTCATCAACCACCTTTCTACATGCTCCTCAGCCCAATGTGTGAAGAAATTACTGACCAGAAAGTTAATGGGTGGGAGGATGACATTTCAAAGGCTGCTGCTCCACCTTGCCACTGGCAGAGCACAGCCTCAGACTTCACAATGTGTTAGGGAAACAGGAAGTCCCTCCCTGCTGTGTAAAGAAGATACCCACAGAAAAGTTAAGGGAATCTACAGCCCTACCCTCTGTGTGGCCCCTCCCCCACTCAGACCCATAATACCCCGCCTCTATAGAAAACTGAAAACAGCCTTTTCAGGCAGAGTTCTAACACTGCTTGTAAAGGCTGCTTTCACAGTTTTCTGTAGGGGAGGTGGTATGGGCCTGAGTGGGGGAGTTGCCTCAACACCCATGATTGAGTGGGGCCAAGTGGAGCTGCAAATGAAAGGGCCAAGGGGGTATTGAAGGCGGGGCTGCAAAGAACGGGGCCAGAGGGGCTTGCGAGTGGAGGAGGAGACAGGGCAGAGTGACTGTCACAGGGATTCAAAGCAGGAAGCAGGAAGTGCAGAGGATCTGGTGATGCTGCTTCTATATCGCACATAAATCTTAAACTATTTAAAAAAATAATAAAAGTAAATTGCAAAAATAAATTGAAAAAAAAAAAAAAGCAATTCCTATCAATTAGTCATTTTTGACTTTAAGGTAAACCCATGCTTCCCAATGTAATATTGGGTTAGCGCGGGGTTAACTCCCTTTTTTTGGGGACCATTGTCATTTTGTATTAACAGCACAGGTGCCCGATGCAGGCTTTACCTTCCGTGCTCTTTACCTGCCTTGTTCCTGCGATGCAGTAACTCATGATAAGTGATCACTGTATTGCGAGAACCCGGAAGAAAGAGGAGCATGGAAGGTAAGCATTACATCTTCCGGTTTGTGATTTATTAATAAAACCAAATACAGCTCATTTGTGTGTTGTTTGCAGAACCGGAAGCAACCCGAAGATAAGGCGGAATAAAATCTGGGGAGGACAGAATGGCGGAATTCTTGTTTATAATTCTGGTCTGTAAACTTACAGTATATACACATACATTTCATCTTCATGTCACATTTCCTACAACATATTAAACGTAAATACATTTTAACTCTTTCATTCAGGGCTTGGATTTATCGAAGACAATGAAATCTTTGATAATGCAATGGCTGGTGTTTGGATCAAAACAGACAGCAACCCAACATTAAGGAGAAATAAAATCCATGATGGGAGAGATGGAGGGATATGCATATTTAATGGAGGAAGAGGTAGGGTTTTGCTTGACAGTAATGCTGTGAAAAACCTCAAATGTGTTTAAACTAGTGTTTAAGACTAAATATATCACAAGCATTGGGTTGGCAATATCGCATACACCCAGATTACATTTTGTTTATAGCTACTGGGGAAATTAAGTGAACTTCTTGATGTCCTTAAATACATGCTCGTAAATTGTAAGGGCGCGTCGGGACCTGTCAGAGAAGCTAGTGCTAGAGCACAATCGCGGGTAAGTTCTCTGTGTTCCCTGTCTGCTCCTGTTTAATTGAAGAATGGGAGAGAAGACGCAGCTCCTTTACCTCCCATTTTTCAATAAAACTGATATAAGCAAAGTATTATTTATTAGTGGTGTTACCCTATTAAGCTGCAAACTCACCAGGTGCACAAATACTGCTGCAGGGCTTATTTTTGCTGTGCCTCCTTCTGTTTGCTGTGTTTGACTTTGTTGCCCTATAGAACTATCAATGATCTTGGTTTTACAGGACTTCTTGAAGAGAACGACATCTTCAGGAATGCTCAAGCTGGTGTACTAATCAGCACAAATAGCCATCCGATTTTAAGGAAAAACAGGATATTCGATGGGTTTGCAGCAGGTTAGTCTGGGTTTATACTCATGGCTATGCATGGGATAGCACTATGCATGGGATAGCATGTAAAACCAAACGATCTTTGGTCATTTGCCCCTGTGGCTAATTTTTTTTTTTTCCCTCCTTAAAGGGATAGAGATTACAAATCACGCCACTGCTACACTGGAAGGCAATCAGATTTTTAACAATCGCTTTGGGGGTTTATTTCTAGCATCCGGTGTCAACGTCACAATGAAAGGTATTTATTGCTCAGAAATACTCCAAATTAAAAGAGAGCTTATACTAGAAATTATGATTCCTACACAAAAATTCATGAATAAATGACAACTGGTTTTCAATGCCATTTGTATTCTAATTTAGGGCAACTCTGGGTACTATTAGGGGAGGGGTGTGGATTGGCATATTAGAATAACTACAGTTCTCCTTTTAAAGGGGAAGTTCAGTGCAAATACATGTACTTTTAAGAAGAAATAGCAGTATTTTTCCATCCTAATGAACTTAGCCTGCCCATTCAGATTTTTGTCTGTGTAGAAATAAATGCATCGAAAATACTGACTTCCTGCTTGCAGGACCCCTAATAGAGACCGTTATGGTCTTGCCCTTGACCCAGCGCCTGGGTTGATTCAGTTGCTCAGTAGAGATCTGAGCATGTTTGACCCATCCAACAGCCAATCAGTAGAAATTACTGTTAGGAACATTCCAAGGTAGTGGTGCATTCTGGGAAGAAGGACCGTTACAGAACCTGAAATGTCAGCTCACTAGCTTTACTTACTTTCTGTGGTCCCTGAAGCCCCTACACTTCTATCTGCCAGCACTGGTCTCCCTGGTTTTCGTGTCCTCTCAATGACCATTTTACAGAACTAATGCAACCCAGAGGGAAGCCAGCACCTGGGGAAGACTGCGGTGGAGGGAAGGAAGTATAAGGAGCTTTAGGAACTGCAGGGAGGCAAGTCTAATAATCTCAGGGTTTGGGGAAGTGGACAAGGTAAGTATAGATTTTAGTGGTGGGGGTGGACATGCCAGTTAAGTGTAGTTCTGTTAAATCTTTTTTTCTACTCTGCCTTTTATTTCTGGGTTTTAACCCGTCTGAACATTTAGTAAATGTGAAAATAGTGCAAGTAGGAGCGTTTTTATCTCCTTGAATTTAATGTGTTTCCTTTCACAATAAAGTAAAATATAGGCTATCTATAAGTAGGGTTTATTTTCCAATCTCTCTTTAATGGTATTATGTGGAATATGTAGTTCAAAATCTGGTTATTTGTTGGATGGGCCTCTGCAATATTTATTGCAAACACAAGATTATTTTGTCTTCCATCTTGGATAGCTCGGCCATGGCAAACCGATTATCACCCCAAGTATAATGCAGATTTGCAGAGAATGAATCTCCTATAACTATATTATATTATACCTACTGCTTTGGTAAATAGAAGAGAAACCCTACTTATAAATATGTATATAACATAAAAATATGTATAAGGATGCAGTTGGCAAGGTTTTATTTTCTTTTTTGTGGGCATATTTTTTTTTTTCAGAACCTCACAATGTTGTGCTGTTTTCTGGCATGAAATATCTAGAATATATACATATTTGTAAAAAGTTTGTTTACAAAAAATGAAGCCATGAATATCTTTATAAACACTGCTTAACTGTCACATGACCTAGGAAATAATCTGCCCTCTACTTTGAATGATAATTTTAGAAAGTTCTGGTTACTTTTGGTTTAAATGGTCATGAATCTCCTTAGTGTTTTAAAATCCAGGGATAGGTTGGACGTATGTCTTAATTCAACCTTAAATACTATACTTAAAGGTAATGAAAACTGTCCCAGACAAGAGTTGTGTGCCACTTACAAAACAATGTAAGGAGGAGTTTCCTGGCCTGTATAAAAGTACCCCATCTTTGGCATTTTTCTTCTATATAGTTATATGTAGCACATATAACTACCTAGCAGACCCTGCAACCACAGGGGGGCCCAATCTTCTTACTTACAACCTATGAAAGATACATCTCCCCCAGTTAAACACTATAGCTGAAGCAGCAAAGGGGTCTCATAATAGTTTTGCTAGGGAGCCCAGTGATTCCTAGTTACACCACTGCAGTGTTCTACCCAGAAGTTTTTCCAGCCGGGTGGGGAAATTTGTGACCCGCATACAAAGCATGCAGGTTTGCCATGCCACCCTTTCGCGGACTGAGTTAGTTAACCCCATCCTTACATTGTCTTGGGAATGTTAGAAAGGGCTCTTAACCGGGCATTTATGACTGGAGTTTTGTCTGGCCTTGGTGCCGTGCACACATTATTAACCCTACGTGTGCATTTTTTAGTAAATCAAAACAGTGTTCTCTCCAGAATTAGTAGCCAGGTGGGCTGAAAAGATGCTAGGGAGAACACTGCCACTGTTACATAGGGGGCAAACTTAAATGCAGATTAGCTAATCTTCCTATCTATCCCTGTGTCTGCCCTGTTGCAATTTTCATATCCAACACCCAAATATTGCAGACTATTTAGACAAACCGTGCTGTAAACATTGTGAAGCCTTCAGTGTATGTGGAATCCAAAATATAATACACAAAATTACTAAGTTTTAAATAACTAAGATTTTTTTTTATGATTAAGCGCTGAAACAAATTGTTTTATGCAGCTTTCTGTATATAGAAGAAAATATATTTAATATAGAGGAATTGTAGGGTGTTGGCGGACACTTTTGCCAGAAAGCTGTATAAAGTATTTTATTCTGTCTAGTCTTCAAATCTGCATTATATATAAAGAAACATGTTTGAAAAATCCACAGAGATACAGGTTTATATGGGGGCCTGTCACTTTATGTGGGTATAATGAAACTATGAACCACTGTTTGTTCTCCTTTGCAGTAAAGCCCCTCTTGTTTTTTGTATGTTTATGTATTTGGCAACCCTCGCTTTGCTTCCGAATTTCAATCATATTTGTCATTTTGCAGATAATAAAATTATGAACAATCAAGATGCCATAGAAAAAGCGGTCAGTAGAGGGCAGTGTTTATATAAGATATCGAGTTACACCAGCTATCCAATGCATGACTTTTACAGGTAAATGCTGTTACAAGTTTTTTTGTTTTTTTTTTTTAAACATAACTGTTCGTGTTTTATTTAGAAAGTCAAATGACCGTAAAAAGCTTTTCTCTGCAAATTGGCATTTATACACAAGTGGGACCTGCCATGTGTTTTACCGTAGTTGGGAGATAGTTGAAGAATTAAAGTGTAATGTAACAATTCTGCAAAAAAAAAAAAAAAAAATCAAACACCTTTAAAGGCAGCAATTTAGCATTCAGAATTCACTGCCTTATTCCCTATGGCTGAGGCCACACTACAAAGTACAGGAATCGTGCACAAAACCACAAGTGTTATCGCGCACCATTGTGTGCGCGATGCTTGTGCATTTTCCGGTATGTTAACGGACCTAAAATGGTGAACGGACCCACAATCGCACGCGCATCAGAAATCGTTGGAACTTTTGTGCTCCCGTGATTTACATTTTAGCGAAAATCACGGGTGCAATAGCGAACGCAAACAATGCGCCAGTGTGGCCTAGCACTAAATCAATACTTTTATTAGCAATTCACATAATTTAATGGACAACTTTAAGGTCTCTCAGTATTTCTCTGTTCTGCCCTTGCACCTTGTTTTTAGTGAATTCATACTACAGGGGTCCGGTTAATTCTATCACTGTGATTGGTCTGTGTGTGGCCAATAGAGACTCATATTTGCAGCTCAGCTGGGCAGTTGGACCCTGGCCCTCCTTAGGTTGTTGTAACACTAACTTGTATCATAAAGCCACAGGGGCACATTAATTTAGGAATATTGGAAAGCATTAAAGGAATACATATCTCTGTATCATTTATTGGGACTATGTGAAAATATTGCTTTTAAATACAATAAAGTTGTTTTAAGTGCAGTAATATTTGTAATATCTTGGTCCTTTTGTATTTGAATGGGGTTTCCAACCGCTCCAAAAATCGTAAAGTGGTTTTTAGATTACAGTGGGGCCTTACAGCAAATTTTCCTGCTAGATGATATCTTTCCTTCTTAAAGGGTGTGTACACTGTAAAAATAACTGTAGCTTACTTGGATAGCTGTGGCTTTAAATATAAAGGGATTTGTTTTGTTTTTTTGTTGTCATAGCTTTCCCATACCCTGGGTTCCCGCTCCACTCTAATCACATTTTTGGGACTGCTCCCATGAGATTTACATGCTAGTTAACACACAGCCTTTCACTCACTCAGCATGCTTTCACTCAGCATGCCGATGATGTCATCACACACACTGTCGTGATTGCTCGCCTTTCCCCAAAAACATGAGAGAAAGGCTTGAGATTGTTTTTTCTTGTAGCTGGTGTGTGCGTGAAACGGCTGCGTGTTACCTGGCAAAAGAAATGATGTACATTTGGACAATCTCATGGGGGCAGTCCCAAAAACTTAGTGGTGCAGGAAGCCAGCAAGATTCAAGCAGTAAAATATTAGAACAATAAAAAACAAAAACCCTTTTGTATTTAAAGCAACAGTTATTTTTACAGTGTACATACCTAAAGTAAATTCTAATGTTTATTTCCTGCCTGTGTCCTAAATTATGCCAGCCATGATGTAAGTCTGAAAGTAGCTGGCATCGTGGGAAAACTTGTGGATTCTGATGGTTTTAGAAACAGGGCCCAGAATGAGTTTCTCTAAGTTTTCTTGTTGGTTGATGTGCCATTTATATATGTTTACATAACAAGTTAAAGGGGAAGTTCAGTGCAAATACATGTACTTTTCAGAAAAAAGAGCAGTACTGGCTTCCTGTTTGCAGAACCCCTAGTAGAGACCGTTATGGTCTTGCCCTTGACCCAGTGCCTGGGTTGATTCAGTTGCTCAGTAGAGATCTGAGCATCTTTGACCCATCCAACAGCCAATCAGTAGAAATTACTTTTAGGAACATTCCAAGGAAGTGGTGCATCCTGGGAAGGAGGACCATTAGAACCTGAAATGTCAGCTCACTAATGTCAACAGCAGGTAACAGCAAAGGGTATGAAATCAACCGATTTTTCAAAATAGAAGAGAATATGTAGAATAACTAAGGAGGCATTACACAAACTAACAATTTAACAAATATTGGTAATTTCCGATAAACTGTCCCTTTTAAGCTTTAAATTTTACATTCTACGTGTGAACAATGAGTTGGGTACTTGGGGATTTGTTTAAAAATGCAGAAACAGTAGAATTAAAAGGACAAGACAACACTACTCCCATTATGAAGTCCGAGTCTAGCTGCAAGCTGTTAAAGCTGCACAAGGTTTGACACCCCTACCATGTCTCTGAGTCACACTTGCACTGCTAGCTAGGGAGCAGTGAAGCTTTTTGACCACTCTCTGCAAGTCTTAGAGGAGAAGTAAAACACAGTACTCCAACCTCTAGTCTCGCCATCTTAGTTATTTTTAATGGAAAATGGGGGAACTTTTTTGGGGGGCAGTATAGAGTTTAATTGACATAGGCAACCATTGTAACTCTAATACTACAGTTAGGCTTGTTTGTGACAATTTGTTATTCCATATTCTAGATGTCATACCTGCAACACCACAGACCGCAACGCCATCTGCGTCAACTGCATCAAGAAATGTCACCAAGGACATGATGTAGAATTCATAAGACACGATAGGTATTTCCATTCATCTTAGTTTCTTCTCCCTTCTAACAGAAGTGCAGGTACTAAAGTTTATTTTCCTTTCTTCCTTCCAAAGGTTTTTTTGTGACTGCGGTGCTGGAACATTGTCCAATCCCTGTACATTAGCCGGAGAACCCACACACGACACAGACACACTATATGACTCTGCCCCACCTATAGAATCAAATACTTTGCAACACAATTGAACTCCTTTACGATGGAAACTCCTGCCATGCTAACCTGTTTAAAAAAAAAACAAAAACTTTCTTTTTGGATAAATTTAAAAAAAACAAACAAACTGCCCTTTATGATGTTGTGTTTTTTTTTGTTTTTTTGTTTTTGGGAAGACTAATGTTGATAAGTCAACATGCCAAAAAAACAAACAAAAAAAAAAAACAAACAAGAGACGGACGAGGCAATATTGACTCAGGATAAAAGAAAGAACTGGGCATTTTAAGAATTTCTCGTAGTCAAAGATGGAGAGAAGTAAAGAAGATAAGCTACAGTTTCCTACGGACTCCCGTCAGCTGGTGTTTTTTTTTTTGCAATGGACAAAGTCTGGTTTGCAGTAGTACTATACAGACAGGCAGACAGTTCTGCCTCCATGGACATGGGTACCAATTGCTTTTGTAACATGGTTAATGTGAGCTAGCACTTCTGCATTTCTTTTGAGAAAAAACAAAAAAATTTACTTTTTTTTAACATTTATTCAGATTGAGATATTTTAATGCTTTAATCTCATGTAGTTTTTTTTTTTTTTTTTTTAAATTTCAAGCAAAAGATTATTGTACTTGAATGTGTCCTGTTAGCACACCATAGATTTGCTGTAAATTGTACTCATGTCCCAGTATCTACGTTCTTTCTATGAAAGAGAAAAAAAAACAAAACACTAATCTTTAATCCAGCCATTTTTTCTGGTATCCTTTTGGGGGGAGGGGAGGGAGAGGGAAGAGTGTTAGAATGTTGTATACTTCTCATGTCCCCTGGAACAGTCTTCAGATCCACGCCATCTTGGATGACAGTTTGTCTGTAGGAGTTATTTAAGAAATGCACTGAAAGTTGTGTGTGTGGATGTTTCCATCACTCTTTAAAGACTGGCAAGTGTTTGAACGACATCTGTGATGGTGTTGCTCCACCCCCCTACGTGGCCCAAGGCTTTACCAATGGTAAGACACGTTATTATATGCACCTCTTTCCATTTCTTAGATCTCAGACTGAGGTTAGGGGCAGAGCTTCAAAACTATAGTTGTCCTTTAACATTTTAGTTTACAGCAAGGGATGTGCAACCTGCAGCCCCCAGATGTTACAACTCCTAGCTGAGCAGCCAGGGAATGTTAAGAAGGCCACAGATTGGAAATCACTGGTTTAAAGTTTACTGTAGTCATTGCAGAATGCTCCAATATATATATTGCTGTTCATTTTTTTCAGAACAGCCTTAGAACTTGTATACTTGCTGGAAATGGAAATTTCCTAGGAAGGTGAGACAAACCTATATACAGACCTATAGAGTTTTCATTGCTTTATATTTTTGATTTCTCTCTCTCCCCCCCCCCCATTTATATGTATTGGTGACTGTGGGTAAAACAGCCTGAAAGTGTATGCATGTACCATAACATCTAGACTTAATATATTGTGGAGTATTCAATAACCATTATGTAGAGGGTAGATAAGAGTTAAAGGGGTTTAATTTCCTAGGAAAGAAAAAAAAAAATGGAAATATGGTCATTTTTAAAAAATAAAGTTTATTAGATCATAACTTGTGGAAACCAGCCTTGTGAATAAACACCAAAAAATATGGTTGTATTTTATGTTACGTGATCTTCAGCAATTTATCCATAGCCTGGCGATCAAATGAGGATTTTTCCAGTAGGATGTACAGCTCTCTGCAATGAGAAATGAATTAATAAAAAAAAAACCCTTACAATATACAAAGGCCTTGAATCTTAAGTGAAGGGTTAATGGCTATTACCATCTACAGTCTACTCTAAAGGATTATAGGAAGAATCTATTAAATGGTCTGTAAACTTAAACGGTTGACTTTGTTTTAAACTAATCCCTAATTCTTAAGGTGACTGAAGCACTTGCTTCTATCTCCCATATTAACTTAAATGGCATGTCAACTCAAAATAAAAAGGTAATCACCCCTACCCACTCCAAAACTACAACAGGCTCATTTACCCAGACTCGCTGGGCAAATAAATGGAGTTAGTCGAGCGAACCTGTTCACTACCGGTTAGCGCAACTTTAACTCCATATTAGCGTCGGGTGCGCGGGTTACGCAAAAATCACCCGCGCACTATTCAATATCGCGTTTAGCGCAGGATTTTAACGCCGGCAAATAGCTGGCGTTAAAATCCCGCAGTGGGTAAATCCCTTTTTGGTATTTACCCACAGTCGATATTCAATCGCGGAAGGTGCATTTACCCAGATCAATAGTGGCTCTGGGTAAATAAGCCTGCAATGGTTTAAAACCGGACAGACGTTTAGCTAACCTGATATGCAGCAAAATAATGATCCCCTTCCTTTTTCTTACAAGCTAGGCGGAATAGCATTCAGTCACTGGCTGCGAGGTCATCTGTTACCTCTTTCTGCTTCCAGTCAGAAGCTGTCAGTCATAGACGTAACAGAACAGGCTGCATTCCAGGTTAGTCTTACATCTCTCAATTAGTTTGTGGGGAAGGGGAGCGGTGTGCGATTTACAGACATTTTCATTTAAGCCAAGATCTTACTACTTGCGTATCCGCAATCCTTCTAGCTGCTGTCTCTCTACTCCAGACTCACCCCCAACGCAGGATCTATCTTTTAAATAGTAAGCAAGCGATGAGTTGGGATGAGAGAGAGCAGCTGGCAGAATTGCAGATAATGTAAGCAGTGAAATTTTGGCTTAGACGTTAATATGGGAAGATAGGGGCATGTACTCCTGTGTCTGAAAATAGTTTTTGTTTTTTAAATAAAACCAACCAATGGGTTTCATATCCCTGTAAGTGTTTTCTAAAGAATAATCTAGACTATTTAATTTTTTTTTATATACACACAACTTAATGTAAAATTAATTTTATTATACAATTAAAACAAACTGCTCTAGCTAGATGCAGTATGGGGGTGAAATAGTAAAATGGAGGGGGGTTGTGTCATTTACATTTAGTATAGGATGTTGAGATAACAGGCTGCTTTGGTTTTGTTTTGTTTCCTTGCAGTTTATTACCCACTATTTGTATATGGGAAGAAACAACTATAACATTTTACAGACCTAGCTGTTACAGGGGAAACAAGCTAATAAAGCCCCAACAATTATATTAAAGAATTAACCTAAACATAAAGCTCCTAGATTGCTGCCTATTTAAGTTTTTGCAATAAAAAAAAATCAAGCTGATAAAACAATCCCCAGCAGTGATTTGGGCCAGTGGATGCAGTTGATTTTTCCCATGATGGGTAAGCAACAACTATTCACTGCCAATAGCATTTTGACAGCTTGATTTCTCCTTACTGCAGGTTCCGTATGCAAATGTAGATCTCACAGGAAGGGTTACACTCTCCAATTGTCAGATATTTATTTAGGTTTTTGAAGGCCACAATCTCCAATGCCTACCACAGAGTGCGTAATCACACACAAGAGTTCAGTTTTATACAAAAATTATATTGCTTTTTTTTATTGCAATCTTCATTATACTATTGTGAAAATGTTGTAAGTTTTAAACAAGTTGTACATTATATTTAATAAATACAAATATGTAGCTAAAGGCATTATTGTTTACAAGTTCTACATCCTCTAGCTGACAGTGATCAGGTAATATCCCACTGGTTCTTCTGGTTAGCAGCTGTCAGTCATGGGTGTGACAGTTGATATCAATGACAGAATGCTATTCCCCTATCTGAGCATGTAAAATAGATTGGAGAGGAGTCTGAAAATAAGTTATTATACTGCAAAGTACCCATGGTGAGGACCGAAATGCTAAGTCCTGCAATACTTACTTGAAGACTTCCACTGCACTGTGGTCGGAGTCTCCCCACTGGTATTGTCAGTGACAGTACGAGATGCAGCCAATGGAAAGAATCCTTGCAGAGAGGTGGATCGGACCACAGTGCTGAGGGAGTTTTCAAGTAAGTATTGCAGGACTTCTGTTAAGAACCAAGGAGGTGAGGACTTAGCGTTTTAGGTCCTTACCCGGAGTACTTTGCAGGAATGGAGAAAGCGGAAGTAGGGGTAGGCAAGTATAATTGTCCTTTAAGGGATGAACATGAAATTTAAAAATGCATCAGCAATAAAACAGCAAACTCCCAAAACTGTGGAGCTGATGCAATAGAAGTGAGTTATCTAACCACAGAACTGATTGACATTTTTTACATCAGCCCCTCAATTTTAAAAAGAGCATGCCAATAACTATGGACAAACATTGAATTGCACAAGCAAGATATTCATAAAGAACATGACAAGATTTCATTAAATCACATACATGGGCGGCCACTTAGTATTAACCATAGGAAAACACACATTAGATGTTTAATATAAGGATCTGGGAAAGCTACAGTTACTGTATAAAAGTAACCTAGCCTAATGTTTAGACACCGTACGACTGGGATTGGTGTATGTATGGCCTCATTTCATGTGACCAGACAGTCCTGAAAAGTAAAGCTTCCATAAAAATATATTGAAAGATTTATACTTTAATTAATCCTGGAGTGAATAATTACATCATGTGTTCTAAAGACTCTAGCTAAGAAAATCCTCTTTTCCAACTTAGAAACAAACCACTAACTTTGCCAGGTACCAGCTCCTATTTATTGCAGTTTCTGAATAAATATTCAGTCTTACCATTTAAACCTCCAGAATCGCTTTATTCTCCTCTCCACTGTATCCCGCACTCACAACCAAACCCAATGAGGTGTCTCAAGCTTATAGGGTTATTTACTACAAGCACACCATTTTGTTATGTGCTTTTAATATTGCCCCCCCCTTCAGTTGGGAACAATCAAAGCATTCAGAGCGCATTGTATACTGTGCACATACTAACAGATTAGACTAATAATACTTGGTGCTCAAAAGTTACTTCTTTAGAAAAACACATTTGAGAATTTGGCCAATCCAGGTATTTAGTCGAGTCTTATTTCACTTCAAAGAACAAATGACCTTCTAGTGTATCACTAGCTACATTCCACCCTGCTAGACCTTGAAGAATGGAGGGACACAAGTTTGTCAATGGAGTGGCAGCATAAGAACCTTGTGAAATTCAGGTTTTGAATTCTGGCACATCTACTCTGAAAAAGTTGAGGAGCCAAGGACCAAGGAGAAGCATAGTGGAGAAAGGTACGTAATGGGATTGAGGGGAGGTAATTACACATTTTTCACTAAGGGTTTCTACCCACCCAAAATGTAAAACAATGAAGCCAACTTACCTAAATATTTTTAGAGAAAAAGTAATGCTTTCAAATTCCCTTGCTTTGATGTGGCCAGTCTGGATAATATCATCAGGAATATTGGCAAGCCTTGCGGCATTAAAGCCGTAACTTTTAGGACAGGCTCCATTAATGAACTTGTAAAGAAATGTAATGGTTTCCTGACTGGGGTCCTCGCATTCATTTTCAACCATGCAGGCCTGTGAGATTAAGAAATTTCTGTTAAAGGTCTTTTATTAATAAGACAATGAAACATGGAAACAATAAAAATGTGGGTGGGATTGCATTTTATATAAATAATAAAGTACTGTAAAATGCTACAGCTATGGGCATTACACGGGCACAATATCCTCCCTTTAAATGGTGCTAAATGACAAGGATGACACATTAGCCCCTTCAGTACACGAATCTTAAGTATCACCCATGATTTAACAGGCTGATCCGGGCGAACAGGTGATGAAGCTCTGTTGCCCTGCACACACGGGAAGATATTTTCAGCTGACCAACCAATACACAGCACTATCTGTCGGTCAAAAATATCTTACCATGTGTACCTAAGCCTAAAATTTAAAGCAACCTTTGAGGAAGAAACAAAGGAGCAATGCAGAACCCTGGTTCTCGGTGTTAAACTTTTCAGCAATCACTGGCTGGGGGCAGGGGATGAATGTACAGTAAAGCGTTCTCTGTTCCTTTCTCAATGACAAAGTTAAAGGGCATCTCCAACTTTAAAACAAAACTAGTCCATTACCTGCACCCACCAAATATATTCAGCACAGTTTTGTTTTAAAAAAAACTTTTTTTTACCAGTTTATTACATGTATTTGTAACCAGATATTTAATGGTAACCTCTATTTCTTTCTGGCAAAGGTATCCGCCTCCTCCCTCTGCTCAATGAGCTTTTTATGAACAGGAGCAGAGGAGGTAGCAAGTGGAGCAGCAGTCACAGCCAGGCTTTGTACTGTACACGATAATTCAACTTGATCAACCGGCGTAAGAAATTTTGGTTAGTAGGGACAAAATATCGGCCTAAATTATCTTCTGGGCCACTTTCATTTCCATCAGACAGACTACACATTGGTAAACCCATTCAGTAGCCTGTGTGATGGGAATATTAGCTGGCGGATACAGAGCCTTAAGAGTTTTGTTCTTTCACTTTTAAAATAATAAATATAAATGGCCCCAGGGGTGCGGATGCCCAACCTGAGTCACACTCGCAGCGCACCAAACAGTGATTGGCTGTGTGTGTAGCCCCACCCCTAGTCTATCCTGACATGCCCCACCCACCCAGGGAGGCTTTATCATGTAGTATTTCACAAATGTAATTCTTACCATATGTCCCAAGCGTACAGAAGGGGAGTGAGAATAATCCTCCACCAATGAGTGGTAGTGTGTTGAAAACAATGTTCGGCATTTTATTCTTTCTGAAAGTTCTTTAACAACTGCACTGGCTATAGCGGTGCCATCAAACGTAGCCGTGCCTCTTCCTATAAAAGGAAGATTTAGAGGGATAACAAGGATACAAGGCAATTACGCGATTTATTGCTGCAAGATATTGGTTTACTTATAAAGTACGTCACCAAATTGGTTTAAAATGTCTGATTTATTATAATAACTAAACCATAGACTGATCACTTTGTAAGTTTATTTAAAAGATATTTCCAACTTAAACACATTCCCACAAAACTATTTGGTCATTAGTCAGGCAAAGCTTTCACTATATCGAATTATCTGGATATTTTTCTGACCTTAATTTTTTTTTTTTTTATCAAAATGTCAATTAAAAGTGACTGTTTTTGAAAATTGCTATGCAGTGATTTTGTTTACAGCTCCTGTAGTACATGGGGTTCTCTTTCATAAAGAGCAGCCAGTATAGATGTACGCACTGGAGACCAGTGCTATGATTAAGGCAGTACAGTGGTTCTGTATACAGCTTCTGAAAGGCTGAGTGCATGTGTACACACAGTCCGATATTTCGGCCCAGATTTACTTAAATTGAGGCAGATCAGGCCAGAATATCTGAGTATGGTTTGCCTGTTACCATCCAATTAGGACATTGGTCTAGAGTTCAATTGGATAGTGCGCTATAATTCATCTGAATGCACGATTGGTTGCATAAAATTTCGGAGAAATCAACAAATGTTGGCCCATACATGAACAAATCCCGATCATATGATTAAAATTGTACTAGGATCGACCATATAGGAACAGGGATTGGTGTGTTTATGGGCCCCATTAGTCATTAACAAATTGTACAATATCACTTACCAAGTTCATCTAAAAGCACAAGTGAATACTCTGTCGCATGCTGGAGTATACTCGAGGTTTCACTCAGCTCCACAAAAAATGTGCTTTCACCTGGAAGATACAAGTAACAACTCCAATGGACTGAAAACTTAATGCACTTAGTCTTTCCTTATAGCAAGTTACAGACACTTGAAATGCAAATAAACTGGCTAAAGCACACAAGCAATCTACTATGGAGTCCACCCAGCAGAATCCTCCTACGTATAATAAACAATGGGCAGTATATGCTGGAATTACTAGTCTGATGGTCGAGTGGCCTTTGACTTTTGCTAGTTTATTACTTTAAAGGGCATGCTCACCCCTCAAAAAAAAAAAAAAATTCACACACTAGATATTAAGCCTGCTAGAAACCCAGAGTGACCCCTTAGTCTCCCAAAAGGCAGAGTTCCCCCCCACCTCCTTGTGTGTTCCTTGTAAGTGGTGAATCAATTGAAACTGCAGGGACTATCTCCCTCTAGTGGAGAGTCCATAGGAACTGCAGTGACACACGGAGGCACAGCATATTTATTACATATAGAGATAGTGTAAAAAGACAATGTGTTGCAACCCTGAAAAAAGGGTGAAAGTTTTCTTACCTGCCATAATTCTATCAGATGCTCCCAATCGGGTAAACACTCGATCAACTGGCGTTAACCTACAAGAATCTGCAGGAACATAACAGCCCAACTGTGCCATTATCACCAGGAGACCGGCCTAGACAAGGAAACAGGTTTTTTGTTTGGTTTTTTACATTAAATATATTTAAGCAGAAAAAGGCTACTACACAAATTGATTGTACCTACTTCCCAATACGATTTCATTTAAGAGTGCTAGCACATTCAGTTTTCATGGACCTTCCTGTATGAAAGATCATGCTGAAGCAAAGAGTAAGCCTGGCAGAAAGCAGTTTTCTTCGTGCTAGCATTCCTCACAAACAATATTGAAAAGGTGGAAATTACCAATCCTACCACAATCTTTTTTTAGTGTTTAATACACACTATAGTTCTCCTTTAAGATATTAAAGGAATAGTTCACTCAAAAAGTGAATACAGTATTTACCATACACACAAGTCTGTGCAAAGAGACTGCTTTCCAGGTATTGTTACCTGTCTCAGAAGAGTCGACTTCCCTCCCATATTTGGCCCCGTGACAAGTACACAGTGAGCTCCATCGCTGCTTTCTTTAGAATCCTCCTCCTTGCAGCCAATAAGAATGTCATTTGGAATGAAATCATCCCCAAAAAATGTCTTTGTAATGCAGGGATGTCGTGAACCCTTGAGTTCCAAAAAAGATGAACCGTCATCGGACAATAAAATGATTGGTCTGCAAACTGGTCCATCACCACCTTGGCTGTAATGAGCTAAGCTTATGAGGACATCTGTAAGAGAAATTAAACATCCAATTAAATCTGTTAGTTATACATGTTTATTGCGTTTACGATCGTATAAGATACTAGTCCGCTGCTAAATCATTACAAAAAAGCCTTGATTTTTTTTAGAACTATTTTACAATTGCCAGCCTTTCCATTATTAATACAAGCATATATCCTAAAGTATTTCATTTTTCTAAATAATCATTGCAATGTGAGGACAAGACACTACTACACCCCAGGGGAACAATATTAGTGCACTTGCCTAAAACTGCAAAGCATTCAACAGCCGCCTGCCACTCCTTGTAATTTTTGTCAAAGTTATAGAAAAGCCTTCTCATACAGTCTTTAAGTGCAGCATCTCTTCGCTCCTCTGCATTTACAAGGTCCCCTAGCATATTCTCAATTGCCTTTGTCCAGTAACGCTTGTATCCTTTCTTAGTGGATTTCAACTCGTACTCTCCTGGTAGGTTGCGTTCTGTAACACTCTCCGGAATTTCCATTTGATAACGGTTCTTAGCTGTCCCCCAATAAACAATACTTTTACACCCAAGTCGTTTCCGCTGCTTGTCCAAATACTCATTTAGATCTTGCTCTGTGGTTTTGATGTCTTTTAAAGCTTCGTCGTAGTCTGGGTCAAACCCTGCTTTAGGTGTGATGACCCCAGTCTTGCGAGCTTTCTCATGATCAAAAGATGTATCCCATCTTTTCAACTCTGCGGAGAGATCAGGAAAGCGTCCATATGGAGTTTTATCTTTAAGACTGAGAATTTGTTTCAGTATATTGGACTTAAAGTCAGTAATAGTATCTTCCGTAATGCCGATGACTTCCCTCATCACTTTAAATCCTTCTAGCGCGGATAAGAAATCTGCTATCTTTTTCTTGCTATAAGTGGTTTCCTCATACATGACAGCCCTACTATCTGGATGGTTCTGGCTTTTAAGCGGTGAGCCTATACTATGGATTTTGCTAAGAAGCCTCTCAAGGTCCGGGAGTTTCCTTAACAATTCTCCAATTTCAGACATTTTTTCAGGAACAGCCATGAGATCTTCCACCGCATTGAGACGATCATTAATGGAAAAGGGATTACACACAGGAGCACACAGCCACTGTTTTAAGAGACGCTTTCCAAAGGGCGTAAAACATCTATCCAGCTTTTCTAATAGTGTTCCCTCTGTAGAGCCATTTGTTCCATTTTGGAGAATTTCCAGGTTTGTAAGAGTCACTCCATCAAGAACCATGCGCTGACTTGTTTTGGCAAAGAAATTACTTGAACTTTGCATCTTGTCAATTTCAGCATCTATTGGAATATACTCTTCAAAGTTTGCCATAGAGAGAAGCTCTTGATCTATAAGGCATTTCTTGAGGTAAAAGATACATCCTCCAAGTGCTGAAAGACTCAACTCGCTTTTCTCCCCAGGAGTAAGTGCTAAGGAGTCACTTTCTGAGGTCATATGTTTCAGGACAGGTGGCAGATTGCCACTGTCATGTTTTCCATCTTTTTCAAAGTAGGCTTCTTCAGCTAAAGTTTTCAATGTTTTGGATGCCTCCCAAAACTGAGATGCAGGATGTAGACTTTCTTGAATAGAAGTTGAAAGACAGCTCTTAAGAACTTTCTTTGTATCTACAGAAGGGTTTCCCTTCTCAAACAAGATCTGAACAGGAGGAAAATGAGCAACCAAAGTACGAAACCTTGAACAATGGCGGTCATCCTCAAACTGTCCCACATGAAATTTACCTACAGATGTATCTACAAAACAAACACCATACATCCTCTTCTGACCAGAAGAATCATCCATTTTTTCTTTAAAGCACAGAAGATATTTACAGTGGTTTTCTGATGGATTGCCATCTAATACACTGTAGGTCTGAGTCCCTTTGGTAATGATTCTACAAATTTCTCTCCTGACAACTTTGTCAAATTTACTTGGATGGGACATTGATTTGCACCGCGATTCCATCATCTCTGGAGTTTCAGTCTGCTCAACCCTAGCCACTTTGTATCCTTTCTGTACAAGTACATCTGAAAAGCGCCCAAACGCAATCTCTGGAAAGCCAGAATGAGCCCATGCGCCTTTCATGAATGTAAGGCCTAACTCGTTTACCCCAATTACAGCGTCCATGTGATACAATTCATAAAACTTGCCAACTTTATAAAATATAACAGAATCGAAGTTCTGAGATTTAAGCTGCCACCATTTCCTCATGCCTGGAGTACATTTATTAAGGAAATCATCTGGAACATACAAAGTAGATGGGTCGTAATCGGTATCTGTCTGCTTTTTACGTTTTAAATCCTTCCGTTTTCCATCCTGAAGCCAGTCCAGCTTTTCATGATCCCAAACAGAAACATCATTTACCGTACCAGTACTGGCTTGCGACTCAAAAGACTCCGGTGCAGAAAAAGAGGATAACTTTAACTTTGCCTCTGTAGACACATTGCTTCTTCTTTTGGGAGTTCCCGATAGATCATTGTGCAAACCCTTTTTAGGGGCTGGTATTTTTTCAGTGTTTCCCCTTTTGCGTTTTTGGGGGATCTTTACTGGGCTGTCTTCTTCCGTTTCTGAAATTTCAGTTTCATCTACCCCACTACTGGCTTCATCGCTACTGCCATGGTCTTTGGCATCTGGCTTGAATTCATCATCGGAGCCTTCATTATCACTGTCAGACTCTATGATAATTTTTCTCCTTTTGGCTTTCCCGTTCCTTTTGTTTTCCCGAACTGGCCTGCTTGTTTCCACATTCTTAGTCTCATCAATTTCTGAGGATCCCTCTTCTACCTGCAGGTTAAAATATAAAAGTAAAATGCAGGATTTAGAACTCTAAGAATCCTAAAACATAAACAAGATTAAATCTACAGGCGATCCAAACCAACATAGTAGGCTAATGCCAAGTATATATTTACTGAAACCAAGTCACCTCCATGTCCTCTTCGGAATCTGAAGGTTCCATGCAGACTGCTAATTCAAGGCGCTTTTGTGTGTCTTGTGACATTGCGTCCTCTGCCATTTTCATAGCTTTTCGGATTTCTGGCTTGGTACTAAAAAACTGCCCACCTTTCTCAGCTTCTGCCACACCGGAACCTTAATAGATAAAATAAACATTTTTGGAACATATTTTAGTTACTGTAGCATGTACACCTTCTTAAATCTAAAAGACTTCTTAATAAAGGACTACAAAACCCTAAAAACAACTTCCACCTAAATATAAATTTCTGTGTTAAATAGCATTTGCCTACCTCCCATTTTGCCCTTATTTAAAGTAAGAAGTTATTCTAATCATTCTCCTTGACCGACTTTAAACGGAAACTGTGGTCTCCAAACAAGTTTATTTTAAATGAAAGTCCAGGTTCCTACCTGGTTAAAACGAACCATCAACCACCTCTCTATGTACTGCACGGCCCAAGATATGAAGAAATCACTGATCAGAAAGTTAGGGGGTGGGAGGTTCCGAATGTGCGGTCTGAAATACTACTTCCTCCTCTAATCTGCGGTTGGCACATATTCAGTGCATGACTGAAGGGTAGGAAGGGGGTGGGGAGAACAGCACAGCCCACAGCACTGCTTTTTTTAATGCCTCCCACTTTCTGGCCCTTCCCACTTGCGGGCCGTGTGCCCTCCCCTTGTAGACCCAACCTGGCCCCTTCCCTTGCTGACCCGTGGCCCCTCCAACTCACGGACTCTCTGCCCCCGCCCACTCATGTGTCCTGTGGCCCCTCCCCCACTTGCACCTCAGACCAATACCCTCCTACCCCCTACAGAAGACTGATTCTTTTTCTGCTGAAAAGGCTGCTTTTACACAAAGTTTAAAACTGCCGATTCTTTCTTTCTGTAAGGGGGGGTGGGGGTATTGGTCTGAGGTGCAAGTGGGGGAGGGGCCATGGAAGGCTGCAAGGGAAAGGCTCAAGGGAAGGGGTCACGTAGCCCACAAGTGGGAGGGTCCACATGACCCATGAGTGGGCAGGGCCACAGAGCACATGGGGGGGCCACAGTAGGCTGCAAGGGAAGAGGCCAGGGTGGGTCTGCAAGGGGAGGGGCCATGGGTGCCCACGAGGAGGAGTAGGAGACACAGGGAAGAGTAATTGACACATGGTTTCAGAGCAAGAAGCAGGAAGTGCAGGGGATCTGGTGATGCTGCTACCATATCACACATAAATGTAAATATCTTAAACTATGTAAAATAAATAATGAAGCAAATTGCAAAAATCCTCAGGAAAGCAATTCGGGTTAATTTACCTTAAGTCATTTTTGGACCACAGTTACCCTTTTTATAATATTGTTACAAATATTGTTGGGGAAAAGGTTTCTTTGGCCAACTTTGATTTCAACGAAAAAATATTTTTATAAATGTTGTTCAAAGATACTTATAGACCACAGGGAGTTCATTAAAGAGGAACCTTTATTAAAAAGGGCACAATCCTACCTTTAAAAAGACTCCAGGATCATGCTTCTAACTGCAGTCTATCCAAAGTTACAGCAATATAAAGGGCATTTTTCCTGCTCGCACTGTGAGCATGACATCACCAGCATTTGCAAAAGATAGGAAGTCTTGATGCGAACACCATCTGTGTTTATTGGCACGACATGTTTCGAGCAAATCTCTTTCTCAAGTGCTCGAAACATGTCGTGCCAATAAACACTGTTGGTGTTCGCATCAAACTTGTGCGTTCAGACTTCCTATCTTTTGCAGGTTATATTTATACCTAGATTGTAAGCGGTAGCTGCTGAGTGAGTTTGCACATTAGGATATAGAGAGGATGCCTGCCCATTTCACCAGCATTTGGTTGAAGCAAGGGACGTCTCTAGACTTTTGGAAAATGACACCACTTACAGATAAAGACCTGTCACCCCAAAAGCAGAAATTATAATATGTTCCCTATGTCTGCCCTCTTACTAGGATCATTAGCTGCCTGCCACCACACTTTCTGTAACATTTAAGAGAATCTGCAGAGAAAAGAAAGAAGGGAGGAGGGAGAGATGTGTAAGTAGAGCAGTGTCCATGGTGAGACTGTGCAGAACTTATAAGTGTCACAGACACGACAAGAAGGCAGTGAGTAAGGGAGGGTGGGGCAATTAGGAACACTCACTAAACATTAATAATTTAATGACAAAGCAAACAGATAAATATGTGAGCACCACCATTTTACTTCTCTCAAATTGTGATTTCAGATAATGTAAAGTTGTTTGAGAAGGTATAGTGACCCTTTAAGATCCAGAGAAGCTAGGCACATCATCCTAGGCTTATTTGAAAGGCATGAGAGCTCTTGTCAATAAAGAGCACTTGTATGGAGACCACGTTTCCCCTTTAAATAAAGGTGTCTTGTATTTCTGCGAGATACGGTTTCCAAGATATTTTCAGAAAATGTGGGGTTTTGTATGAGAAGGTTAACACCCCTTTTCTGCCCACTTCCCAGTAGTGAAACAAAAGGGAAGAAAAGTGCAGTAAATAGGACGGCCCGATAGGGGAGTCGGTACAGATTGAAGTTTGCAGTGTTCTTTAAAAGTAGTATTTAAAGATCAAATTTCTTTTTGCTCACTTTTTCATTAATGGATATGCAATCAGTGCTAAAGTGTTATTGGCCAGCAGTGTAAAGGGGCAGAATGTGCAATTTAAACAACATACACTTCTCTGCAGACATCTCAGAAACCGTAGTATAGAGTGAGAGAACTTTAGGCATGTCTACCCTAAAAACAAAAACAGGTGCGTTATCTTCCACAACCCCAACCGCTATTTTCCCCACTTTATTACATGTGTTTGTAACCAGATATTTCTGGCAAAAGTATCTCCCTCTGCTCTAAAGGTTCATACACACGTGTGATCGCGGGCCCCTCACACGGGCCAATTATCGGCCGAAACGAACGATCGTACACATCGTGCATCGCGGGTCGGGACCCGTAATCACACGTGTGTACGAACCTTAAGACCTTTTTATAAACTTGAGCTTGTGCAGAGCAGGCAGCAGGTGAAACAGCAGACAATCATTGTGATTACTGTTATGGCAGCACTTACAACCTTAATTGACTGCACAGAGGTAGGAGACAGCTTACTCTGCCAGAATGGAGACAATAATTGTCCTTACATATAATGCATGTAATTAATGATTTATTTTTTTTAACATGCCCTTTAATTAACTGATCTATTGAAGTTGTTTTTTGTGGAGAACATTTCTTTTAAAGATGGGAAGTCACAATACTTAATGTGGGTACACATGGGTCGCATTTCCAAGCACTCCCAAGGCAAACGAGAGCTCACAATTGGCCTCGCGAACGTTCGGAAATGCACAAAAATTTCAGTCTACTGCGGTCATCACCCTGTACTTAAAGTATAGACGTCACTAAAATTAAATACGATAGGGAGAGAATTCAGGCTTTGAAACGCCCTTTTCAGCAATATGTAAATAAGGAACAAAGACTTATGGGAATTAACCATGGAAGCTCTTAGGAGAGCTATATCTTTAAAAAGACTTTTACAACATTCCACAAGCTAAATGCAAAACCAGAGCGCCAACTACAGACCGGTTTCAGCTTTATTGAGCCATCATCAGTGTAGTGCAGGTCTCTGGATTTGCAGTGTGAAGTGCCTATCAACAGACGCTAATACATTAAATAGGATAGGGAGAGAATGCTTTGTAACTCCCTTTTTACTTAAAGTATAGGGAGTCGGCCACGGATGAAAGTGTAATTTTCTTTCATGTGTGTACCCAGCGTAACTCCTACCTTCAATAGAATTATACATTTTGAAAGGGGTGGATTTTTTTTTAGCAATTAATGGTCCTTTAAATCTGAACATTATTATAACAAGTTTAACTGGTATTCCTTTGCTTTTTAAAATGTTTTCTAAAATAGGCATTATTCAAAAACACTATCGGGGAGATTCAATAAAAGTTCTTATCGTTTTAAATGGTGCTAATTTTGCCCCAACCAATCAGATGTTAGCTTACAAATACTAAATAAATCTGATTGGTTGGGGCAAAATTAGCACCATTTTAAACGATAAGAACTTTTATTGAATCTCCCTGTATATATTTTACACTTAGTCACAATTTACTTTAGCTACACAATATCAATACCTCAGGACATACAGTGGATAATAACAGTCTACAACCCCTGCAAAATGGCAGGTTTTACTTTAATTAAGAACCCCCTCCAAAAATACACCAACAAGATTAGGCCTCTCTGAACTTGTTCCACCTTTATTGCAAAATTACCATCTATACAAAGATATCAAAAATAAATCAAACCGTTTAATTTAAAAAAGGGAAAAAGGAAATAAACCAAAATTTTGTTACACTAGTGTGCAGACCCCCTAATGATCAAGGAAGATGAATTCAGAATCAAATAAATTACACCCAGTCATCCCAGATAGAAATGTAGCAACAGTCAAACTTTGATCTTACACTCAAAGCCATTGTCTGAACATAACTTTAAATAAAAGAGATTACTTCTATGTAAGGCATCAAAAAGTGCATCCAAAGCATTACATACAATGGAGTATGATTAAAGCACCAACAAATGGATTAAATCTGACTCCGTGACTGTACCAAGATCAGGACGTCCTGATGCTTCTTACCCCCAAAACCTCACTTTCACAAGGTTCCTATAGTTCAAAAATCCTCCAAAACTTACTTACCTGATTCGGACCCTCGCCATCAAGTCGCCACCCCCTGCTCCTGTTTCGAGCTCATTGCAAGCAAAAACAGGAGCAGGGGACTTCTGCGCTTCTCTTCCTTGACACATCTTGGAGCAGAGGAGGGCTATAATATAATCCAAAGGTGCTTCAACCTAGAAAATACTTTAGTGAATGTGCATACCAGATTTCGGTACAATTTATTTTACTGAACAATTTGTGTCTACTTCTTTGTATAGATGGCAATTATGCAATAAAGATGAAATATTGGACAGGCTACATCTATCTTGGGTCTCTTTTCTTAATTAAAAGATAACTATATTCTAAAAATTAACTGTTTAAGAATGGGAAGTACCCGGGGCAGGGAGGTCAGATTGATTATTCCTACCTCACAATATTCACAACAGTTTTCATTTGCCAGGTTACTCCTGGACTATTCCTGTATTAAACATAGTGCTGAAGCCAAGAGGAAGACTGGCAGAATTAGTTTTCTTTGGACTGCTGCTCCTCACAGAAACATTATTGGGAGGTAGGAATTACCAGTCCTATATCCCTGTCCCAACTACTTTCCAGTTTAACTTTTTTTTTTTTAATAAACTTTATACACGCTAGTTATCCTTTAAACAAAAATGTGCAATTTTGCAGGGGTATGTAGACTTTTATATTCAACGTACACAGAATATATAATGATCAGGTAAAACACGATTGCCCCCTTAGAGAGGCCTGAAATTATTTGTACCAATATGTTTATCTGACCAAAACGGCTATATTTACCAGTTTACTACATGCATTGGTTACTAGATGTTTAATGATAAGTTCTATTCCATTCTGGCAAACGTATCTGCCTCCACCCTCAGCTCAATGAGCTACTTATAAAGTATGAGCAGATGCAAAGGGGGCACTGGGAATCAGCAGTCAATCATTAGTTGTGATGTCAGCTGTCACAGCCTTGATTGACTGCATAAAGGGAGGGGCCAGCTTACCTTACAAAATGGAGACAACAAATACCTGGTTAGTAATACATCTAATAATATCCTGAATATATCAGTTGGGGCTGGGGGCAGGTAACTGACATGCGTTTGTTTTAAGGGTGAACATTCCCTTTAAGGCCACGTTAAGGTAAAGATTTCAATGAAATTTTTCCAAAGGTTGACTTTACTATTCATTTAAAATCCTAGCTAGTAGAACAAATACATCCTACGGTTTAGGCCACACTAACGCGTTTTTTTATGCAATTTTGTTTAGAATGTGCACAAGTTCCTGTTTTGGTAACGCATGCAGTTTTTTTTTTGCGTTAACGAATGAGTTTTCATAACTGAAAACTGCAAAATCGCATGCGCAAACGCACAAGAATCGCACACAATCACATGCGATAACGCACGTGATTCTGTGCGCGCTTCTGCTGCGTTGCAGTTTGGCCTTAGCCTAAAACAATAGTGGCCCACACTACTGCAGCATATACATAAAATTAATAAGCAGCTTTACATTTTATTTACAGAGAAAGCCAATCTGGAAACTTTATTAACAATATTCATATAATTCAGCGTGCTAGGCGTCTATGTGGGACTGAAAATTAAATTAACCAATCCCTAAAAGATAAAACCAGACCTCCATACCTGAAAAAGCCTTTATATACTTTGCTCCAACCCAGCCTCTTGATGGGCTATCATCAAAAAACTGGACGTGGATATGAAGAGACTTCCCTTTGCCTCTAAAATGAGTATCTTCTCTGGGGTGGTTGTAAACCATAGATGGCCACCAAGGATGACCTGGCATTTTAGCCCAAACAAGGTCTCCAGGTTTAAAGTCACATTCAGTTCTGCAAAGGAAAAATGTATGCTTGTGTCAGAGCATTTCTGGTGGTTATTTCGGACTACACACAATTGTAAGAATGATTGCAATTACCGTACAATAAAGTACGGTGAACAACAGTGGATCCCAAATCCCAGGAACCATGCAAACAAACCTATTTATTGTATTGCTGTCTATTCAACAGGCTAAATTGTAAGTTTCCAGTCAACCATCTGTACTACCATTCTAGCTGCCCTTGCTGCTCCATTCCAGCTTTGCCCCCATCACAAACCAGACATTAAAACCAATAGGAGGGACACGTTGGTAGTGCATTAATTGATTTGATGGCAGTGGTGAAGGGGCAGGTCCAAACAAGAGCAGCAAGAGAGTCTACAAGGAAAAAAACCCTAACAGCTGTACCACCATGGATGAGGACCTAATGTTTTAGGTACAGCTTTAAGAAGAATTATAACCTATGATCCTCTAAGCTTCCCCCTACCTTAAAAGACCCCGCGGCATGACAGTGATTTTTGTAGCTTATAAATGTGCTTACCGCCCCACTTATGCCTCTCCGCAGCCAATGTCTTTTACTGCTCCACAAGTTTCCTGGTTGTCCATACCTGTCAAGGGACTGACAGCAGCAGAAAGGCATAACTTGCCTTATCAGCAAAGTTCTAGATGTACTGTGGCACACTGCTGTTGGCTAATTAGCCAGACAAGTTGGTAGGTACAAATCCTCCCAGCCCTCTACTTCCAGGGCTACATAAACCAAGCAAGGTATAGTAAAGAGGAGCACACTACTTGAGTGATGAATTAATTTATTCAGTGCAAAAATCATACATCAAGTAGTGTGCTCCTCTCTACTACCCCTTGCATAACTTGCCTTATGCAGGACTTTCAGCAGGCACTGCAGGACAACCATAACAAGCAGAGGAGAAAGGCAAGGATTTTTCAACACTAGACAGTGGTGAAAATGTTTCTTTGGGGGTGGACATGCCCTTTAAGGAGGTTCTGATTTAATCAAAAATGTTCAGTGGAGATACCCTTTAAAGTTAACCATTATCAGAAAACACACAGATCCAGGTAAAAGCTTGTGTTCTTAAAGGGTAACAGTCGTCTCCAATTCTTCCAAACTAGTAAGAATTATATAAAAAAAGCTTTCCATCTTACCTTCAAAATAAAACCTAAATCACAACTCTGGATAAAATTTGTGAAAAGTTATTGCTGGAGAAGTTCAGCAATATTACTTCCTGCTTGAACACTTCCTGTTTTCATCCATGTGATCAGCTTGTAGTTATGTGACCAACCTCAGCCTGCATTAATAGGCTCCCCTTCTCAACTGTCAATTATTTTCCCAAGGTACTTCCGGATTTCCCCAGCATTAAGTCTTAATTGAGCATGCTTCTCCCCCGGGGCGGGCAGAGGTCAGGTGATGTCACTAAAGCTACTGGAAGAAGGAAGTTTGAACATTCACCCCAATATCATTTCTCACAGGCCAGAGCCAGAGATGTGATTGTCGGCTCATTATAAAGGAAATACTGCAGGCTTTCATTTAACCCTAACTTTTTTGGAGACCACAGTTGCCTTTTAATACAATAAATTATTTAAAATTATCTATATTACACATACCTAGGTATTCTACATGTCTTCATTTTCGAAAAATCTGTTGCATATCACACCCTTTGCTATGGTTGGTAGCAAGTTGCCATTTTAGGTCCTGCAACTGTCCTTTTTCCCAGGATGCACCACACTTCCTTGAGATGTTCCTAACAGTAATTTCTACTGATTGGCTGCTGTCAGATATTTCAGCCCAACTGATCGCTACAAATGGAATTTCGATCAATCGGGTTGAAATATCGGCAGTAATATTTACACGAAAAGGACATATGTTGGCCGATTGTTCCTTCAAATCAGACTAAGATTCGATCAGACAGGCTGAACACAGCAGGCATAGGTAAAATTTACCTATGGACTGTGTGATCTTTTACAAAATGTCTGCTGTGGTCAGCCAACTTGGTCAAAATCTGTTCTTGTGTACCCAGTCTAAGGTTGAGGCCACACTATGGCGGATGGCAGTGTGCGTGAAAAGCATGCCCATCATCACACGTTACCAGTTGATTGCGCTGCGATACACGTTATGTTGTGCAATCAAATCGCATGCGATCCGCAAACAAATGGTGATCATATGTGCTCTGAAAATGGATCCCATTGCATGTAATGTGGCCAGGGACTGAGATACCAGATATATAGATTTTCTTAATTCACATATCCGCTGTACATTGATCACTAGCAATACAATAGTTTTAAATAATATATAGACATCAGCAGATTAGACAAATTTTCCACCTACTCCATTCTCCAACATGTATTAGTATTAAAGTATTAGTTCACCGAGAGCGCTGCAAGCAAAAGGTAACGCGCAGGAAAATAAGTGCATAAGTGCGCACGTGCGTTGTAGTGTAGCCTCTGCCTAAAACATTATGATTGTTCTAAATTCATTCTCAGATACTAAAAGAATCCCACATAGAAAGTGTCTGACATTAATATTGTGCGCCTAGTGCCAAGCGGAATTCACACTTTTTGTGCTTGTGTGCTCTTATTTACAATGCATGCACTTTGAAAGACTCTCACATTATATCCATTTTAGCTCCTATGTGCAATGTGATGAGTTTCTGTAATGCACTGCTGCCTGATTTTATGTTCATTAAAGTGTGAATTTTCTTTTAAAGTACAACTAAACTTAATTTTGTTTTTTTACTCCCAATGTTAATCCCCCCCCCACCTAAACATTGTAAGAGACTTCTCTAGTAGGTTGCATAGTATGTAGATTCCTTATCGTATCTTGAAGGCTTCCATGTTGCCAGTACAACTTACGGCCCATGTTATCTTCAAAGAGCCTTGTGAGCGTGTGCATCTATTGGCCACGCCACCTGACCCCACTATTCACGTTATCTACACATATTTTCTACTACCGTTCAAAATATTGGTCCCAGTGTACCCAGCCTAACAGAGGGTCTCTGCTGAAATATGATTGGCTGTCAGCTTTATGAATCTCCCCCCCCCCCCTTCCATCCTCCATGCCTGCCTCACCCCTACCTTTAAATATTTTCCGTGGTGTAAGCCACCCCTGTCCACCCCCAACTTCATAGCCGGCAGACAATCACAGACAGGGCTGTCGGTCCGGCCCATTTGCAACTTCCATTTTTTTAGGGTGGAGATACCCGTTAAGAGACCCACATCAGCACTAGAACCAGATGTTTATTTCTTTACAGGGAGTGAACATGTAGGTTGCTAAAATGATTATTTCTGCATGTATATCTGGGCTGTTTTAGACTATTAGTACATAAGATTAGCACTTAATGACAAGTGAAAAGAAATATAAATATTTAAAGGGTCACTATGGAACAATTTGGGAGAAGTAAAATAATGGTACTCACATTTATCTGCGCTTGCTTTGTCATTAAATTATTAATGTTTAGGGAGTGCTCCTTACTCACTGCCTTCTTGTAGTGTTCTGCACAGCCTCACCATGGACACCAATTTGCTTTCACTTCTCCCTCCCCCCTTCTTTGTTTTCTCTGCAGATTCTCTTATTTGTTACAGAAAGTGTGCTGGCAGGCAGCCAAAGATCCTAGTAAGGGGTCAGGGATGGGACATATAATTTCTGCTTTTAGAGTGACAGGCCTTTCCCTGTAAATGCTGTGATTTCAAATGAGGATTTCTCAGGATCTACAGCTATGATTTCAAATCCGAAAAAAATTGTTGTTTTAGAGTTAAAATACCCTTTACAACTTTCTTCATAATCATAGTGGCCAGAAGACTATTTGGATGTGTAAACGAAACACTGAACAGCGGGAACTTATTTTTGTAAAAGGTTCTCATTCATCCAGGTCATGGTATATCTGTTATATTCAATTAGACTTGAAGTTTAGTTCTTGAAGACGTTTCACTAGTCATACGACTGGCTTTCTCAATTCAGAATGACTTATGAAGTATAAGAATCTTTGGCAATTATGTACCCTGGAAAATCCCAATTAGCATATCACAGCCAGGTGTTAAGGGCATGATTGCATAGTGGTGTTATAGGAACGCCGAGGGTAAGGTGTCAAAACAGCATTGTACATGGCAGACAGTTGTGTCGAACCCCCCACCTCTATTTAGGCTTGGTTTCTTTATTTTCACATAGATCGCCTCCTTGACACCTCTCTTGAACCAAAAAAAAAAAATCTGACCTGGGTCAGATTTGAAGGGGGCAATTTTTTTGCAGCAGTAGATACCTAGCCTTAGATTGGCCACACAAGAGAATAAAATGTGGCTACCGGTCCACCCCATTCAATGGACAGCCCACCCCATATCCAGCCTAAACAATAGAATTTGCTCACTTTCAATATCTATGATAACTCAACTATCAGAATCAAACACACCCATAAGAGATCCTCTATAAATCCCTTCCTGGTCCCCCAGAAGTTGCTGCCGCTTCCCCCGAGCTTTATAAGCTTCTGAATGGGCAGAGAGAGCAAGGTCTACGATGTTGGGCATGATTGACACTTGGGCAGAAACATGGGGAAAAGCTGGGACTGAGTAGAGCTTTTCATATTGGTAATTTCAAAGATAACGAGAGCCGCACTCACGATTTTCTTAATGGGTATGTCCACCCTTTTTTCCAGATTTCCATATACTGTAGGGCATGTCCCCCCCACCTCCAACCTCTATATTCTTACACAAAAAAAAAGCTTCCCATCTCTGCTTACAGCACCTTGTTTCGGTTCCGCTGTTCTTGTCCGGCTCCCCTGCCCGCCGGATCTGCAAGCAGGGGGCTGGACCAGCAGCTGTGATTAGCTGAGAGGCAGCTAATCACAACCACGGCTGCCATCAATGAGAACGGTGAGGGAACGAAGTGCTGTAAGTAGAGAAGGGAAGCGTTTTTTGTGTGTAAGAATAGCGGTTGGGGGTAGGGGGGCATGCCCTACAGTATAGCAAAAGGATTTAATGCTGCAGGAGTAGCAGCCAGGGAGGGATGGGGTGGTGGTTTAAGGGCTCCATTGCGCATATCTCTATCCCTCCCAGAGGCAGAGACATTTTGGACAGGAAGACCCTACCCTACAGTTTCCTGGACTTTGAAGAGCCACTACAGAAGAACCATAAGGAGCAGGGATGTATGGTAAGGATTTGTTTTTAATTGTACTGTGGGGCCAGTAGTGGGTTTAGTTTGGGGGGTGGACATGGCCTTTTAAGTGTTTTACTGTGACCAGATATGTGCACGTTTTGGGGCAATCCCCTTCGTCAGGTGCATGACGCACCTGATTAAATAGATTTCCCCAAAATGTTGTGAACGTATCTGGTCACAGTAAAATTAGCTTAAGAAAAGCATGAGTGCGGCTCTCATCCACAAATTACCAATATGAAAAGCTCTACCCAGTCCCTGCTCAAGTGTCAATCATGCCCAACATCGTAGACCTTGCTCCGCCCATTCAAAAGCTCATAAAGCTCGCACACGCCCAGTGAATATTTTATCCCCCCTCCGGTCATCCCCATGGTCGCTCTGTAATCAACACTGAACAGTTCTCCACAAGTTGGAGTAAGAAGTTTTTAACTTTAGTTCCCCTTTAAACATGATAATCACATGGAAGGGGGGGATTTATAATGTTCTCCAATCAGGTACCTGGTAGTGGGCGTGGCTGATGGTTGGCCCCTCCTCCCTCCATGGTCCTGGTTCTTCCCAGGTCCGGATTTTTCCTTGGCTCCCTCTTTAGGGGAGGAGTTGGATTTCTTCCCTCCAGCCGAAGGGACATCAGCCTCAGTTGGGGACGAGGCGGCCTTCTTACCGCTGCAGAGCGGCGGGGACTTGGTGAAGAAGCTGAACAAGGTGCTTTGCTTTGACATGGCCCCGTCCTTCCCCTCACGCAGCTCTGTGAAGTTTGGCGCTGGCGGGAAATAAACAGCCAACCTAACTGGCCAATCAGTGCACGTCACTAGGCGCGGACACAAATAACCCACCAATCACACCGAATACACCACTCCCAGCGTCCGTCTTGTAGTAACCCGGAAGTCAAGCGCCACTGTTAGGCGTAAAACTACAATTCCCAGCGTCCGTTCAGGTCCAAGCGGATGTAAATGTAACTGGGGATTGTAGTTTTTAAAGCTACTAGAGGAGATCGTCAGGACACGCCGCTAGTCACATGCTACACAGGGGGCGGGTGGAATACTTGCGCACGTGGTGTCATTTTTATTTATAGTCAGAACAGGAAATGCTGTTTCCTTATAATTAGATACAAACAAAAACATTAAAGGAATAGAAACCAAATTGAAATAATACATTTTATATAAACACATATAAAATAATGCAATATAATAAATACATATATATAATACAATATGATATATATAATACAATATAATAAATAGATATATACATAATACAATATAATAAATATATATATATATAAAATACAATATAATAAATATATATATAATAATACAATATAGTAAATACATATGTATAATACAATATAATAAATATATATATATATATAATATATACATAATATAATAATACAATGTACATTGCATTTATTATATTGTATTATTATATATGTATTTATTATATTGTATTATATATATATATGTATTTATTGTATTATATACATATATATATGTATTTATTATATTGTATTATATATATATAGATGATTTAAAAGTATAATGATATATTGTATATTATTATATATGATATTATTATATTGTATATATATATATATTATATATATATATATATATATATAAAGGAAAAAGATGTCACTCAGGGTCTTTTGACGAAAACAGCTGTTTTCGTCAAAAGACCCGTGAGTGACATCTTTTTCCTTATATATGCTATTTTGATGGACACCCGGGGCTGTTTAAATGAAAGGTGTGTCTACCTGTTTGTTGCATTTCTATATATATAATTATATATATAGAAGAACGAACGGAGGGCACTTGTAGAACCTTTAACAAACTTAAGGAACAAAGGCGAGAGTGTGAGACCCATTGAACTATATATATTATAATTTATATATATATATATTATAGGAGGGATCCGATGCACTCCGTTATGGACAAATGCCCGGGTGCTGCCAGCGGATATTCAAAGAGAACCTGATGACGGCCCAGTAGGATCGGGCTGAAACGCGTAGGTTTCTTTTGGCCTACTGCCCTTACAATAAAGTTATGTTTAGTCCATGGAGTTGCCTGAACCCTTCTCTCTTTATATATACATATAATTATATATATAATATAATATATATATATATATATTTATTATATTGTGTTATATATATGTATTGAATTGTATTATTATATATATATGTATTTATTATAAAAGGGATAATGCACCGCTTACAGGATAATATAAGGATATTACGCCACCGAGGAGTTCCCTGACCATATAGAAGCACGAGCACTCAGGACCCCTTCCTGAGGATAATATAAGGATATTACGCCACCGAGGAGTTCCCTGACCATATAGAAGCACGAGCACTCAGGACCCCTTCCTGAGGATAATATAAGGATATTACGCCACCGAGGAGTTCCCTGACCATATAGAAGCACGAGCATCAGGACCCCTTCCTGAGGATAATATAAGGATATTACGCCACCGAGGAGTTCCCTGACCATATAGAAGCACGAGCACTCAGGACCCCTTCCTAAGGATAATATAAGGATATTATGCCACCGAGGAGTTCCCTGACCATATAGAAGCACGAGCACTCAGGACCCCTTCCTGAGGATAATATAAGGATATTACACCACCGAGGAGTTCCTGACCATATAGAAGCACGAGCACTCAGGACCCCTTCCTGAGGATAATATAAGGATATTACGCCACCGAGGAGTTCCCTGACCATATAGAAGCACGAGCACTCAGGACCCCTTCCTGAGGATAATATAAGGATATTACGCCACCGAGGAGTTCCCTGACCATATAGAAGCACGAGCACTCAGGACCCCTTCCTGAGGATAATATAAGGATATTACGACGAGGAGTTCCCTGACCATATAGAAGCACGAGCACTCAGGACCCCTTCCTGGGATAATATAAGGATATTACGCACCGAGGAGTTCCCTGACCATATAGAAGCACGAGCACTCAGGACCTTCCTGAGGATAATATAGGATATTACGCCACCGAGGAGTTCCTGACCATATAGAAGCACGAGCACTCAGGACCCCTTCCTAAGGATAATATAAGGATATTATGCCACGAGGAGGTCCCTGACCATATAGAAGCACGAGCACTCAGGACCCCTTCCTGAGGATATAAGATATTACACACGAGGAGTTCCTGACCATATAGAAGCACGAGCACTCAGGACCCCTTCCTGAGGATAATATAAGGATATTACACCACCGAGGAGTTCCTGACCATATAGAAGCACGAGCACTCAGGACCCCTTCCTGAGGATAATATAAGGATATTACGCCACCGAGGAGTTCCCGACCATATAGAAGCACGAGCACTCAGGACCCCCCTTCCTAAGGAACTTAGAAAAAAAGGGAATTATGCCACGAGGAGTTCCTGACCATATAGAAGCACGAGCACTCAGGACCCCTTCTGGGGTCCTGAGGGAGGGGGGGGCCTGAATCGTTGTGTAAACCATCACGTCACAAATAAAATAATTGAAGTTTGAAAGAGTGTGTTTTCCTACAAACATTTATTACAATGGTCTATTACTGCTGGTGGTGAGCAGAATTAGGAAAAACAGCACCATCAATACAATAATATATTAAGGAGTGCGGAGAACAATATAACGATTCAAGAGATTCTGCTTTTCCTCACCTAATGTCACAGACACCAACTTAAAATTCACGGTCGCTGTCTTTAAAGTGAACGTACTGTAGGGTCTTAAACCACAAGAGGGCAGCAGACAGTTAGTTCTGTGGGCTATAGTGTTCACTGACCATGTAGTTTATCCTCGTCTATCAGCTACATTTATAAGTCATTAATATACATTAAGGTTTATCTACCCATACTCATATACACAATAATTATTTAACTTCTGACAACTTACTTGGGATTAAACAATATTTTTAAGTTTAAATGAACTGTCATTTTTTTTTTTTTGCCTTAAACTTTAATTTATTTATTGCACACAAGTCCTGTATTAAGAGCTGGTCTGACCAGCTTTTGTTTGGGGAAATTAAAGGAGGGAGGGTGGTTTAGGAAGGTAAAGTTGCCCTTTAAGAACCCCACATTAGTGACTTGGGGTAAATTTCCATTGGGTGACTTTCTGGTGTTGATCCATCTGGCTGATTATGAGGTCATCACATTACTTAATGATGTACAAGAAGAAGCCAATTTGGTCCGTGGATTCACATGAATGCAAATCTCAATGATATTAACTTACTCGCAGTGATATATTAATTGTTAGTTTACATACAGCTGTCAGGAAAAATAAACCGCCCCGAGCTGGTTTTGAAATTATGGAAAATTGCAAATGTATCGAATTTCAACTGGACCCTAAGACATGTGGAAGAAAGGACAAGAAAACATAAAAACTAAACAAACATATTAAATAGATATGGAAATCAAGGGAACTTGACTGTAAAACTAAGGTTATAATATCAACAGAACCAGTGCTAATATGGACATTAAGTTTATGGTGTCATCGCAGAATTTAGATTTCCTGGGCACTGCAAAGATGTATCAGCTCTAAGTGCATCCTGTAAGAAACTATGGTGCTGAGGTTAACCCCTCTTGACTCCAGTACATTGAATGAGGACAGGGAGCAGACAAAGAGCAAAAAACATGTATTTGTACCGCCCTCCATTTTTTTTTTTTAATGTGACATACACAGTAAAAGTACAACTATAACTTTTTACAAAAAGTGTTGCAGAAATAGAGAGGTAGAGATGAAAGCTAAAATGACCATTAACATGTTAATATCTTACTAATAAAAGGACAGAAACAAACCAGAGGACTGTTGAGACCCCGGAGTGTATAACCTTCATTCATTAATGCAGGTTTTTGCCCTTAAATAGCATTTTCAAGCTTTGTAGTAGTTTGCTGTTTCCCTTGATCAGAATGACAGATTGAACAAAGGCGTAAGAGCAAAACACTATGTAGTAAACCCAATATAAAATGGTAAAGTGATCAGGAAAAGCAAACCCCATGGCTAGCGCAAAGACAACAATATAAAGAACGAGGATACATGTCATGGTGCAAGATGCTCTCTGGTGAGCTTTTAGGTTGATAACCCCTCCTGGTTCCAAGTTTCGGTGCATGCGATGAGCGTGCTTGCAGAGAGAGACAATGATATAGATGGTGGTGACTGTTATAAGCAGGAATGGAATGAAACAGTTAAAGCTCTGTAAAGTAATAATTAAAACATCTGGTTTTGTATCGTCGAACTTCTGACGGTCTGCGCGGGAATCGGTGAAATTCGAAAGGTATAAATCACAGTACCTGTAGGTGTAAATCAAAGCATTAGAGATGGAGATGAACTGAACTGCTAATATGAGTCGGGGAACCAGGGTACCAGTTTTCATCTTAATTCGTGCAAGAAAACCATGATTCAAGTTATTGAGTTTCAGAAAGAAAAAGAGGCACAGACAGCCACTGAGCCAGAAACCTGAGTAGATTGCGTACGACGAGAAAAACGCCAGGAAATAAAGTGTGTAGACCGCAGAGAACGTCTTGGGGCCTAAAATTAAAAGTAAGATGTAAACACAATTGGTGCCAGAGAAGCTGATGCTGGAAAAGGCAAGAGCAACAATTAGCTGGTCACAAGGGTTTAATATTGGTCCTTTTAGCCGATACCAGCAATTTACAGACATAATGAACCCACTGGAGACCAATCCGATCATGGAACTTCCAATGCAGATCACCTGAAGGATTGGAATAGCTTCCCACGTCATTGCCAAGTCTCTGTCCTAAAAGCCCTTCAATTTCCCCAAGAAGGAGATTTGTGGATGGGCTCAGCTATTCCAAGATTTACTCCAAACCTCTGTCTTGTTTAGTCCTCTCTGCTCTTCTGGCAAAAGATTCTTCAGCCCCTGCCTGAACATGAATGCAAATCCCACAGAAATTTCCTTACTCCCCATGGGATCTCATCTGACAATTTACATTTAGGTGTGCGCTATGTCGTTATATCTGCAAAACGTATCTGCTTTCAACTGTACCCTTACATTAAATACGAAAAAGTAATAATGTTCTATAATAATCTCCCTATATATTTCTAGATCATCTCTCTATGTCTCTCTATATGTTTCATGATTCGATTTGGCTCAAGGATCCAGTTCCATAACTAATAACAGGTCCATATTTGATATACGTTAGAACATATGTGCATATACGTCTAGATATATCCAATATATGTAAATAAGATATATCAACTCATTGAGGTTTGTGTATTATAAGGAGTAATGTAACAAAAAATATTAGGAGTCACTTTGAATTGCTGTCATACGTATTAAAGTACATGTGTAATAAGGGCGCATTGAGAGCAAGGTCTCTTGTGTTTGCTGATGACAGTAAACTATGCAGAGCTTTGGAAACTTCAAATGATGTGCAAGTGCTGCAAGCAGACCTAGATAGATTATCAAAATGGCAACAGAATGGCAGATGGGATACAATTCGATTGTGTGGGGATATGATCACTTTACAAAATTATATTAATGGGCCATACTGTATATTAAACTCTCTGGTGCATTGTTCACTAATAGGTCATATCAGAGGACACGTGGACATCCTTTAAGGTTGGAAGAAAAGAAGTTTCATCTTCAGGTTAGGAGAGGTTTCTTTACAGTGAGAACGGTGAAACTGTGGAACTGTCTTCCAGCAGAAGTGGTAATGGCAAGTTCATTGAATAGCTTTAAAGGGAATCTCCACTGGTTAACATGACTTTGTGCTATTCCGTTTTATTGAAGAACAGGAGGTAAAGGAGCTGTGTCCTACCTCTCGTTCTTCAATAAAACCTGCAGGAGCTGGGAACAAATGTAAGAAACCATCTCAGTTTCCCGCATCTTCACCACTTCGCCATACAGGTTGGACCACATTGTTTGTGTAATAGCTCCAATTGTGCATCACTGTGTGGTGCCCTCTAGTGTGGCCTCAGCTTGAAATAGGTTTTTTACTCACTACGTTATATCTGAGTCAAATCATTTTTTCATCGACCTGTTGGCAATAAAATAATGTGCAGTTAATTGTCCTTTCAAGGGTAACCACCCTGTCCTTCTCGATGTTCTAATTATCGAGAAGGACTTTGCTGTGAAAGTAGTCAGATTTGCTCATTTGAAGTTGTTTCAATGCCTGTTTTTGTACCCAGTTTTCAGCCCAATGTAGGGATTAGAGCTCTGCAGAGAAACGCCTAGTTGTCTATGCAGATTTGCCTCTGAGGAAGTGACAAACGTTCACGAAACGCGTAAGGCAGTGTCTCGTCTTGGCTGTCCTCCCCTCTTTCTATACATGGTACAGCGTCTGACTGTATAGCTGCAGTGTTTTTACTTGTTCCCAATAAAGGTGAAGTTTTATATAGTGCACATTAAGCCCACTTCTTTCTTTGTTTATTAGACTGTCTTTAAATCATGGGGTTTGGCTGAAGGACCTTGCAAGTGGAGCTCTGTCTAGGATTATTGGTAGGTGTTTGACTCCTGAGAAGGTCTCGGCCCAAATCTTGTGTGTTTGTCTATGCTTGTTAATGCCATCAAACAGAAAAAAGTAGCGCAAACGCGATATCGAATCATGACCGACAGCTGGCACAAGTTAAAGTCACGCTAATCAATAGGGAAGCCATTAGCGTGACTTTAACTCCAAAAAAGAGCGCAGCGGCTCTTGGTAAATGAGACTGTGTGTGTTGTATAACTTCATCACCTACCAAGGTTCAGTCAGGACTTGGAACATTATAGAGGAGCTCACCCAAACAGGATCATGGGGCATTTTATTCACCGTTTTATACTATAAGTTAGAAATTCTAACCCTGCCCTCACCAGCCCTTCACTGTTATTGACATGTTATATTGACTCGCACAGAAATCCGACATTGAGGCCCTAGAGAAGGAAATACCACTGAGACACAGAGTTTAAGGCTACAATAGATAAGATGGCCTCAGAGCAGGGGCGCTCCTGCAATGAAGCAAGGTCAAACTTTTGCTCATGGCATGCACTCCTGGTTACAGTAGAAATTTGGCAGGTCTTTTAACTGAAGTCACAGAACTTTACAGGCATGGGCTGCGCCTGTGAGGTTAAAGTTTATCCTGCACTTTGTGTGCACGCAGGAGGGGGAGTTCTCCATGATTGTACAGGTGGTCCAGGGGTCCTCAAGAGATTGTGATGAACTGTGTGGATCCACCATTGTGATGAATACATATATATTTTCTATATATTTATAAATGTTCTATATTTGTATGAACTATGTGTTTGGATTATTGATTTAGAGATATATTTATAGATATATCATTTATATTTGTATAAATTATGTATTTGATGACTGAGAAAGTAAAAATTAAATAATAATCTACAATCATTATTTTATGTATTCCAACAGATAAAAAGGTTGAGAAACACTGATATAAACCTTAACATATATGATACTGATTATATTATTATTATTATTATTATTATTATTATTATATTATAATATTTAGTTAATATTTTGCATTTTGTAATAAGAAAAATCTAGAAGACATTTAAATCCTTGATGATGTCATCCGTGATGCAATCCGTGATGTCACTCACTAGTGAAATAACATTGAAATTTGATCTCCTCACTGTGATGTCATAAAAACCAGTAAAACATTTTATTAATTTGTGAGACAGCGATGAAGCAGGATGTTTTTATCAACTTTCTGCTTTTGCTGATTCTTTTTTCCATCTTGTTTACCCTCCAGCTCCATCCTATGTTATATTTTATCTTCCTCTGGTGCTGGTGTTGGTTTTCTGGTCCTGGTAACAAGTTCACCGTTCAGTAAGTACTTCATACTTTACTTTATTTAAAGGGGAACTGTCTCCAATTCTTCCAAACTAGTTAGTGTTGTATAAGAAGCTTCCATGGGACCTTCAATATGAACCTAATCACATGTCTATATACAGTTTGTAAGGATATTTTCAGCCATGTGACCGGCTTATAGCCATGCGTCCAACTTATTGTCATGCGACCAGTTTATAGCCATGTGACCAGTTTATAGCCATGTGACCAGCTTATAATCATGTGACCAACTTATAGCCACGTGACCAGCTTATAGCCAGTTTATAGCCATGTGACCAGATTATAGCCATGTGATCAGTTTATAGTCATGTGACCATCTTATAGTCACGTGACCAGCCTTTCCCTGTATTAATTGGCTCCCCATCCCAACTGTCATTGTTAAACTGTCTGTCCAGGTTGTTCCTGTTTCCCACATTAAGCCGTAACTGATCATGTTTCTCCTCAGGGGCGGAGGGGGAAGCAGAGGACAATTGATGTCCCATAACCAACTGGAAGCAGGATATTTCAACATTTACCCAATATCATTTCTCACAGGATACAGCAGGGTTGTCATTAGTCCCTATTGGGATGGGATTGTCCCGACTGCAGGTACGAGATCCTGAGTCCCCCAGTCAGGGCTTAAATCCCGTCTAACAGAGAAAACTTGCAGCGCCACCCCTGGTGGTACCCAGAGTTCCCTGTCCTGTATAACATATAACTTTATATGGACACAGAACTCCTCAGTGACTACTAATATCCTTATAATTTACAGTGAGGGATACATTATCCATTATAATACATGGTGGTACCCAGAGTTTCCCGTCCTGTATAACATATAACTTTATATGGACACAGAACTCCTCAGTGACTACTAATATCCTTATAATTTACAGTAGGGGATACATTATCCCTTATAATACATGGTGGTACCCAGAGTTTCCTGTCTTGTATAACATATAACTTTATATGGACACAGAACTCCTCAGTGACTAATAATATCCCTATAATTTACAGTAGGGGATACATTCTCCCTTATAATACATGGTGGTACCCAGAGATCCTATTGATAGTATAAGCAGCACAAGGATTTTTAAGCCCTAAATGCATCACCTTACATTTATCAACATTGAATCTCATCTGCCACTTAGCAGCCCAATGTAACAATCTATCTAGATCCCCCTGTAACGATTGCACATCCTCTGAAGCTTTTAATGGTCGACAAAGTTTTGAGTCGTCAGCAAACACAGAAACCTTGCTGATAATACCCACCTCCAAATCATTAATAAATAGATTAAATAGAAGCGGCCCCAACACAGAACCCTGTGGCACCCCACTTAGTATTTAAGTCCATATAGATGAAGCCCCATTAACTCTTGGCATCCTTTCTATCAACCAATTGTCTAATCATGTACAAATGTAACTCTAAAGCCCAACAGACCTTAACTTATTGACACCCAACTTCTCAGTGACTTCTAATATCTTATAATTTCAGTAGGGGATACATTATCCCTTATAATACATGAGTGTTACTCAAAGTTCCCTGACCTGTATAACTCAGCCTGTGTCCTTGTACCTTTACATGATACAAAACTCCCCAGTGACATCTAATATCCTTTAAATTTACAGTAGGGGATACATTATCCATTATAATACACAAATTTTACCAAAAGTTCCTTGACCTGTATATCTCAGCCTGTGTCCTTGTACCTCTATATGGAGACAGAACTACTCAGTGACTTCTATTATCCATTATAATACATGAGTGGTACCCAGAGTCCCAGGAGCATTACTGCAAATGCCAGGATACATAGTGCCTTATAATACACAAATGGTACCTAGAGTTTCCTGACCTGTATAACTCTTGTTATAAAGCAGGTGATCCTTGTACCTTTATATGGACACAGAACTCCTCAGTGACTCCTAATATCCTTATAATTTAAGCAGGCAAACATTTTTCCTTTTAATACATGAGTGGTACTCAAATTTCACTGACCTATATAACGCAGCCTGCGGCCTCATGCTTTTATATGGTCATGGAACACAGTGAGTTAGTATAAGTCGAATTTTTCAGGCTTTAAAATTAGCCTGAAAACCTAACCTCGACTTATACTCGGGTCAAGTCCTAATTTAGAGCCAAATTCTGCAATTGCTGATAGTAACCAGTAGGTGGCGCTGTGTTAACCTGCATAGAAAGTTACAGGAGCTGATCTGCCTTTACATTTCCTGCTTCCTGTAGTCTGGCTGCTGGACTCATTCAGCACTGTCACTGCTCATCTGGATGCTGTAAAATTGATGGGTCTCCTCAGTTTGGGGCAAAAAACAGCTGCTAGTTCAGTGCAAATTACAGCTTGAAAATACAACTCTCAGGTGACATTTTTAACTATTGGGGTTAGAGAGTTCTTTACTATATGGGGTCAGAGGACCCTTTACTTTATGGGGGTCAGAGGGCCCTTTACAATATGGGGTTCAGAGAGTCCTTTACTATATGGGGTCAGAGGGCCCTTTACTATATGGGGTATGGGGTCAGAGGGCCCTTTACTATATGGGGTCAGAGTGCCCTTTACTATATGGGGTCAGAGTGCCCTTTACAATATGGGGTTTAGGAGAATTGTAAATGATGGTAAGCTTAATTAAAAGTTTACTGAACCTTGCCACTCCACGTTTAGAAACTGAAACTCCCAGCAACAAGGCATGCTGGGAGTTGTAGTTTCAAAACATCTGGAGTGCCAAGGAATTGGAGGTTCTGGATACTGGTACTGGATTTGGCTATTACTGTATGGGAATTCTGCTGTCCGTTTAAAGGGCAACCAAAGTCTCAAAATAATACTGAATCAGAAGGCAGCTGTGGTCAAAATTTAAACCCTCGACTTATACTCGAGTCAATCAGTTTTACAAATTTTTATGGTAAAAATAGGTACCTCGACTTAAACTCGGATCGACTTATACTCGAGTATATACGGTATCCTTATAATTTACAATAGGGGATACATTCAGGGAGATTCAATAAAAGTTCTTATCGTTTAAAATGGTGCTAATTTTGCCCCAACCAATCAGATCTTATTTAACATTTGAAAGCTAACATCTGATTGGTTGGGGCAAAATTAGCACCATTTTTATCAATAAACAGGGTTATTCAATAAAAGTTCTTATTGTTAAAAATGGTGCTTATTTTGCCCCAACCAATCAGATGTTAGCTTTCAAAAGTTAAATAAGATCTGATTGGCTGGGGCAAAATTAGCACCATTTTAAATGATAAGAACTTTTATTAAATAACCCTGACTATCCCTTATAATACATGAGTGGTATTCAAGAGTTTCCTGACCTTAAAACTCAGCCTTTGTCCTTGTAAGTTTATATAGACACAGAACATCTCTGTGACTTCTAATATCTTTATAATTTACATCAGGCAATACATTATCAACTGTATATTTTACAGTTGCATTCTTTAGGGATCCATGGGAGGGAAGGAGTATAAAGTGCTAAAAAATCTCTAACTATATAAACCTTTACATATTTGATACTGATGTGCCTATATCGTTATTATATTTTAATATTTAGTTAATATTTTGTAATAAGAAAAATCTATTTAAACATATTTAAATACTTGATGATGTCATCCGTGATGTCACTCACTAGTGAAATAACATTGAAATTTGATATCCTCCCTGTGATGTCATAAAAACCAGTAAAACATTTTATTAATTTGTGAGACAGTGATGAAGCAGGATGTTTTTATCAACTTTTCTGCTTTTGTTGATTCTTTTTTCCATCTTGTTTATGCTTCAGCTCCATCCTATGTTATATTTTATCTTCTTCTGGTGCTGGTGTTGGTTTTCTGGTCCTGGTAACAAGTTCACCGTTCAGTAAGTACTTCATCCTTTACTTTATTTAAAGGGGAACTGTCTCCAATTCTTCCAAACTAGTTAGTGTTTTATAAGAAGCTTCCATGGGACCTTCATTATGAACCTAATCACATCTCTAGATATACAGGGAGATTCAATAAAAGTTCTTATTGTTAAAAATGGTGCTAATTTTGCCCCAACCAATCAGATCTTATTTAACATTTGAAAGCTAACATCTGATTGGTTGGGGCAAAATTAGCACCATTTTAAACGATAAGAACTTTTATTGAATCTCCCTGATAATTGTGTCATGTGACCGGCCTCTGCCTGCATTAATAGGCTCCCCATCTTAACTGGCATTTTTTAAAAAAAACCTGTTTATTAAAACAAAGATAAACAGAAAACATGAACTTTAGAGACAATAAACAATGTGTCCTGTTATTATTACATATTATGTTGCATTACATCTTATAAAACCGTTCCAGTATTTTGTTGTTTGTTATTACAAAATTAAAAGTATATCAGTGTTTATCATAACCCGGATGTTGCATTGCTATTTCTATGGGAAAGGAAGGGAACAGGAGGGGGGCGGATGACGTTGATATAAACACAATTATACATCATCTAAATGTTATAGCTGGGTAAGATTTAAAGACCTGGTGGGAAATAGTTTGCCTGTTGATAGTTATAAAGGAGAATAGGATGAATTGAGTTAGATGAGGGGTGATGATGTAGGAGGGTGGGAAAGGCGGAAGATTTCTCCCATCTCAGCATGGTCGGACCCCCAGCCATCATATGGGGTTAGGGGTATTTTAGTTTTATTTATTGGGAGTTTACACGTGTTCGTACCATGGTGTCCAGATGTTATTAAGACGTTTATACAATCACGGTTAAAATAGGTTAGTCTCAGTTTCAGGACCATATCTCTGATCATCGATTTCCAATCTTTAAATTGGGGGGTCAGGGACCATCCAAGTTAGGACGATCGTTCTTCTAGCATAGAAAAGTGTTTCACATAGAAATGGAAGCTGATGTCTATTCCAGTCTTCCCACTCGGGTCCACCCAGAATACAGAGTTTAGGGTCCAATGGGATAGGACGGGAGAGCGAATTGAAGACGGGTCCTGTGACCCTGTTCCAGAATTGTTGGAGTTTATGGCATTCCCATATAAGATGCCAAAAGTCTGCTGGTTCTTGGTGGCATTTGGGACAATTTGGTGTATTATTAGGAGACACGTGTGACTTTCTAACAGGTGTTATTTATGTTTGGTGCACAATATAGAATTGTATAAGTTTATTTGGTGCTGATGGTGAAACCGTTAGATGTGACTCTGCCAGTTCATTCTAGTCAGGGAAGGTATGTGTTGTGTACTGTGTTTATTATGGTGCTGGTGCCCTCCTCCAGATTTACATGTAGTAGACAAGTGTATAGGTTGGATATAATATATATCTGTTACCTTTCGATTGGAATATATGTATGATTGGGTGTTGCTGGATTGGGATGGTTGAGGATTGGAATTCGGATATTAAACAGAAGCGAAGTTCGAGGTATCTGAATAAAAATGAGTCTGATTCCTGGAATCTTGGTTTAAAATCAGTGAAGGAGAGTAGTTATTTATTCTGTATGATATGTGCAAAGGTTTTCCATAGAGCGGTTTTCTCTGGTATTCCTGTGAGTTTAAAGGGTATCTCCACTCAGAAACTCAAGTTGGGCCAATTAGTTATATTGAAGAACAGGAGGTAAAGGAGCTGTGCCCTACCTCCCATTCTTCAATAAAACAATCAGGTGCCAGAAGAGAAGAACGGGAGGTAGGGCACAGCTCCTTTACCTCCCCTTCTTCAATAGAACTTGTTATATGTGCAAGCAGGTTCTGTAATTTGGGAGGGTATTTGTGCGATAGTCTAGGACAATCAGTGGATGAGTTAGATTATAAGAGTGAAATAGGCCTTCCCTATCATATGGACTAGTGGGTTATATTCTTTTCTGTTCATTGGGTTTAGGTGTCATGCAGGATTCTAAATATTCGGGCATTGCCAGTCCAGCCATATCATTGGGGCGTTCATTTCTCACAGGCTACAGCAGGGTTGCCATAAGTCCCTATTTGGATTATCCCAACTGCAGGGACAAAATCCTGAATCCCGCATTCAGGGCTTAAGGTGCCCATACACTAAATAAGACATTAAAGATAAATGTCCAATCCATCTAGAACTGCCTAGACCGTTCTTTCATACAATCAATTTGAGATGACAAAATGAATAGGTAATATAGGAACATCTCAAGATAAAAAACGCTGCTTGTAAAAGGTGGTCTTTAGACATTAGATAGATCTCTGAAATCCATGTAATATCTGCCTAGTGTATGGCCAGCTTTAAATCCCTTCTAACAGAGAAAACTCCTCAGTGACTTCTAAAATCTTTATAATTTACAGTAGGAGATATATTATCCCATATAGTGGTACCCAGAGTTCTCGGACCTGTATAACTCAGCCTGTGGCCTCGTTCTTTTTTATGGTTATGGAACACATCAGTGACTTCTAAAATCCTTATGATTTACAGGAAGGGAAACATTATACCTTATAATGAGTGGTACTCTGAGATCCCTGACCCGTATAACTTATTCTGTGTCATTGTACCTTTATATGGACACAGAACTCCTCAGTGACTCCTACTATCCTTATAATTTAAAGTAGGGGATACATTATCCATTATAATACATGAGTGGTACCCAGAGTTCCCTGTCCTGTATAACTTAACCTTACCAAGTGATAATCGGAAATATCCCTGGATCAACTCTACTTTATGTATCAATACCAGTAAACCTGCAACATCCCTTGTTTTTAGAAACTCATCCAGCTTTTTTTTTTTTAAACTATCCAATGAACCTGCCATCACAAAGTCTTCAAGACTTAAGGGATGTCCACGTGTCCTCTGACATGTTCTACTGGTGAACAATGTCCCAGATTGTATGGCCGTTAATGTATGTAAACACAGTAACCATATCCCCACGCAAGCGCCTTTTCTCTAGCGTACATAAATGTTACTTATCCAATCTGTCTTCATATTCAAGCCCCCCCCAATCCCTTTATTATTTTAAGTATTATGGATTTATATAGTGCCAACGTCTTCCGTGGCGCTGCCCTTCTCTGAACCTTTTCCATTTTCAAGATGTCCTTTTTTTCTTTTTATACACAGGATTCCAAAACTGCACCACATATTCCCAATGAGGCCTTACTAATGCTTTGTAAAGAGGGAGAATAACATTTTCCTCCCTTGAATCCATACCTCTCTTTATACAAGACAATACCATGCTGGCTCTGGCTGTTGCCGCCTGGCACTGCTTGCTACCTTTAAGTTTCTTATCCACCAAAACTCCAAGATCTCTTTCCAACAGGGATTCTCTTAACACAGAACCATTTATAGTATGAGCAGCACAAGGATTTTTAAGTCCAAAATGCTTCACCTTACATTTATTAACATTGATTCTCATCTGCCACTTAGCAGCCCAACGTGACAATCTATCTAGATCCCCCTGTAATAATTGCACATCCTCTGTAGCTTTTAATGGTCGACAAATTGGCTGACATTACCCACTTCCAAATCATTAATAAATAGATAGAAGCGGCCCCAACACAGAACCCTGTGGCACCCACTTAGCACTTTAGTCCATACTGATGAAGCCCCATTGACAGCCACTGTCTCCATCCTATCCATCAACCAATTATTTATCCGTGTACAAATTTACCTCTCCAGCCCAACAGAGTTTAGCTTATGGACACCCAAACTTCCAATATCTTATAATTTACAGTAGGGGATATATTATCCCTTATAATACATAAGTAACACTCAGTTACCTTGCCTTTATAACTCAAACTGTGTCCTTATACCTTAGTATTGGCACAGAACTTCTCAGTAACTTCTCATTTCCTTATAAAATACAATAGGGAATACATTATACCTTATAACGCATGACTGGTACTCAAAGTTTCCTGACCTGTAGAACTCACCCTGTGTCCTTGTACCTTTATATGGAAACAGAATTCCTCAGTGACTTCTAATATCCTTATCATTTACAGTAGGTGATAAATTATCTATTATAATTCATGGCTCGTACCCAGTGTTCACTGTATAACTCCTGTGATCCTGTGATCCATGAACCTTCAAAAGGACACAGAACTCCTCAGTGACATTTAAAGGGTATCTCCACTTGTATTAACAAATTTTTGCCATTTAATTTTATTGAAGAACGGGAAGTGAAAGGGCTGTATCCTACCTCCTGTTCTTCAATAAAACTAAATGGCAAAAATTTGTCACGTGGAGATACCCTTTAATATTCTTATAATTAACAGCGGGCATACATTTTCCCTTACAATACATTAGTGGTACACATATTTCCCTGTCCTTTACAACTCAACCTTTGGCTTCTTTTGTACCTTTATATGGACACAGAACTCCTCAGTGACTTCTAATATTCTTATAATTTACAGTAGGAGGGTAAATGGGATACATTATCCTATATAATACATGAGTGGTACAGTTCCCTGTCCTGTATAATGCAGCCTGTGTCCTTGTACCTTTATATGGATACAGAACTCCCCAGTGACTCCTAATATCATTATAATGTACAACAGGCATACATTTTAAAATACATGAGTGGTACTCAGAGTTCCCGGTCCTGTATAATTCAGCCTGTGTCTTTGTACCTTTATAAAGACACAGTAATATACGGTACATCAAAGAGAGTAATCCTGCACACACCTAATCCAATTTAGAGTATAACATGCTGGGTGCCAAATGGCAGACTAAGGCACAGTAGTCACAATAAGAATAAAGTTTTGTCTGAAGAAGGTACTCTGTACCGCAACGTCACTTTGATGTACCTGTGTATGACACAATAAAGTACACAGGATCACGCAAGTCTGGTGTGCATGGCTTAAATCTGTTGTTTTTATATAGACACAGATCTCCTCAGTGTCTATGTATCCTTATAATTTACAGTAGGGGATAAATTATCAACTAAATTTTTTTACAGTTGTATCCTGTAGAAATTCATGGGCGAGGTGGATTATATAGTAAATAATATACCCCCTATTGTAAATTATAGGGATATTAGAAGTCACTGATGTGTTCCTTGACCACGTAAAAGCACAAGGCCGCAGGCTGAGTTATATAGGTTAGAGAACTCTGGGTACCAGTTATGTGTTATAATAGATAATGTATCCCTTACTGTAAATTATAAGTCACTGAGAAGTTCTGTGTCCATATAAAGATACAAGGACGCATGATGAGTTATAATTAGAGATGGACTAAACTCGAACTCGAACCCGAGTTCGAGCCGAACTATTCGAATTCGGACAAATTCGGACTTCTCGAACTATCCCGGACGCGGATTTTCGATATTTTCAGACTTTCGATAAGTATCGAATGTTCGACCGTTCAAGCATCGAATCAGCGAGTAAAGTGTCCATTAAAACCTATAAGCGAGCATCGAATCCGCGAGTAAAATGTCCATGGTATCTAGGCGCGAACATCGAATCCGCGAGTAAAGTGTCCATTAAAACCTATACGCGAGCATCGAATCCGCAAGTAAAATGTCCATGGTATCTAGGTGCGAACATTGAATCTACAAGTAAAGTGTCCATTAAAACCTATTCGCGAGCATCGAATCCGCAAGTAAAATGTACATGGTACCTAGGCGCGAACGAGCTCAAAAATAGTGAGTGAGAGTAAAATTGTGTGAGAGTAAAACTGATTTTTCGAATGTCCTGGATATTGGAACATGTTCCCCAGACCATTTCCCAGGTCCCACAGCCATTTACATTAAGTTACCATTAATATTTTAATTGTATTTCATTAGAACTTTTCGAACTATTTGACTCCCATTGACTTTAATGGGTCCGTTTTCGAACTTTCTATATAGTTCGAAAGGTCGAAAACGGACCGAACCAAGCCTGGTCGGGTTGCGTTCATTATTCCGCCTTGGCTGTGAAGTCCGGTCGGGCGGCATTCGTTTTAACCTGCCAGGGCCGGAACTGAGCCACCAACTGGCCAGCCACAGGTGTGAAGTCCGGTCAGGCGTTTGTTGATCCACCAGGGCTGGAACCGAGCCCCAAACTGGCCAGCCATGGGCATGAAGTCCAGTCGGACAACATTCATAGATGCGCCAAGGTTGAGTGGCGTTTGTTGACTGACCCTCCAGGAACCGAAAAGAACCACCAGGAACCGAGGAGGATCCACCAGGAAGCGAGCCCACAAGGAACCGAGGAGGAGCCACCAGGAACCAACAGCAGCCAGTCACAGGCGTGAAGTCTGGTCAGGTGGCAGTCATTTATATACCAAGGCTAGAACCGAGCCCCCAACCGGCCAACCACGGTCGTGAAGTCTGGTCGGGCGGTGTTCGTTGATCCACCAAGGTCAGAACCGAGCCCCCAACCATTCGGCCATGCCCGGCAACGGGTGTTTCGTCCAGTTGGGCTGCGTTTGTTATTCCGCCTTGGCTGGAAACCGAGCCCCCAACTGGCCGGCGACGGGTGTGAAGTCTAGTCGGATGGCATTCGTAGATCCGCCAACTTTGAGTGGCGTTTGTTGACTGACCCTCCAGGAACAAAAAGAACCACCAAATCTTGGCTGGAAACTGAGCCCCCAACTGGCCAGCCACGGGCATGAAGTCCAGTCAGAACAGCGTTCGTTGATCCGCCAAGCTTGAGTGGCGTTTGTTGACTGACCCTCCAGGAACCGAAAAGAACCACCAGGAACCAAGGAGGATCCACCAGGAAGCGAGCCCACAAGGAACCAAGGAGGATCCACCAGGAACCAAAAGCAGCCAGTGTTAGGAGTTCTTCAGGATAAGGCCCCTATGAGACCCCCTCTGGACGCGGAGTCTAAGTACCTGCCGGTCTTCACCAGAGCCTCTAATGGTGAGGATGTTTCGCGGCGGACAGGCACCAGGTCGCGGCTCCAGAAGAGAGAATCACAAAGACCAATCCCACAATGTGGAGATGCGGGCCGGAGGTAGAAGCTGTGGTAGGTATGCAGGCCGGAGGTAACTGGAGGTAGGAACTGTAGTAGATAGGCAGATTGGAGGTAGGAGCGGTGGTAGATATGCAGACCGGAGGTAACTGGAGGTAGGAGCTGGAGTGGAGATACGGACCGGAGGTAGGAGCTGTGGTAGAGATGCAAACCAGAGGTAACTGGTGGTAGGAGCTGGCGTGGAGATGCGGACCGGAGGTAGGAGCAGTGGTAGTTATGCTGACCGGAGGTAACAGGAGGTAGGAGCTGAAGTGGAGCTGCAGACCGGAGGTAACAGGAGGTAGGAGCAGGGAAGAAATGCAGGCAGACTGGACACCGGAGACAGGCAACAACTGGATACCAAACACTAAAGCTAACCAGGAGCTAGGAGTTCAGAGCAACAAACTCTGAACTGGCAGCAAGAGGCCAACTGCCAGGAGGAGCCTAAATAGGCCCCTGTGACCTCATCCCTGCTGGCCGTGCCCCGGAAGAAGATGGCCGCCAGCAGGGCAAAAGCCTGCGCCGCCCATGTCCTCGCGTCACTGAGGACGCGCGGGCGCGCGAGCGTGCACGCGAGCGGGCAGCTCGCGTCATCGGCTTGCTCCCGCTCACGACCGCCGGAGGAGGATCCCAGGCTCGCGGCAAGGTAAGTTCCTGACAGCCAGTCACGGGTGTGAAGTCTGGTCAGGTGACAGTCATTTATATACCAAGGCTGGAACTGAACCCAACCGGCTGGCCATGTGCGTGAAGTCTGGTCGGACGGTGTTCGTTGATCCACCTAAGCCTGGAACCGAGCCCCCAACCAGCCGGCCACGGTCGTGAAGTCTGGTCAGGCGGTGTTTGTTGATCCACCAAGGTAGGAACCAAGCCCCCAACCGTTCAGCCATGCCCAGCAACTGGTGTTTCGTCCGGTCGGGCTGCGTTCATTATTCGGCTGGAAACCGAGCCCCCAACTGGCCGGCCACGGGCGTGAAGTCCAGTCGGATGGCGTTCGTAGATCCGCCAAGGTTGAGTGGCGTTTGTTGATTGACCCTCCAGGAACCGAAAAGAACCACCAGGAACCAAGGAGGATCCAACAGAAAACGAAAGCAGCAGTCACAGTGGCTCAGTGGTTAGCACTCATGCCTTGCAGCGCTGAAGTCCTGAGTTCAAATCCACCCTTGGACAAGGAGTTTGTATGTTTCCCCCACAATCATAAAGACATACTGATAGGTTGTATGCGTCAAATAAATGTGCTTAGATTGTAAGCTCTTCGGGGCAGGGCCTGATATAAATTTATACATGTAATTGTAAAGCGCTATGGAAGATGTTGGCGCTAGTAAATCCACCAGGAACGAAAGAACCGTCAGAAACCATGAAGGTTCTGCCAGAAACCGAGGAGGATCTGCCAGGAAGCGAACCCACAAGGAGTCGAGGAGGATCCACCAGGAACCAACAGCAGCCGGTCACGAGCGGGAAGTCTGGTCAGGTGGCAGTCATTTATATACCAAGGCCGGAACCAAGCCCCCAACCGGCTGGCCATGCATGTGAAGTGTGGTCGGATGGTGTTTGTTGATCCGCCTAAGCCTGGAACCGAGCCCCCAACCGGCCAGCCACGGTTGTGAAGTTTGGTCGGGCAGCGTTCGTTGATCTGTCCAGTGAAGGAACCAAGCCCCCAACTAGCCGGCGACGCGAGTGAAGTACAGTCGAATGGCGTTCGTTGATCCGCCAAGCTTGTGTGGGGCGTTTGTTGACTGACCCTCCAGGAACCGAAAAGAACCACCAGGAACCAAGGAGGATCCACCAGGAAGCGAGCCCACAAGGAACCAAGGAGGATCCACCAGGAACCAAAAGCAGCCAGTCACGGGTGTGAAGTCTGGTCAGGTGACAGTCATTTATATACCAAGGCTGGAACCGAACCCAACCGGCTGGCCATGTGCGTGAAGTCTGGTCGGACGGTGTTTGTTGATCCACCTAAGCCTGGAACCGAGCCCCCAACCAGCCGGCCACGGTCGTGAAGTCTGGTCAGGCGGTGTTTGTTGATCCACCAAGGTTGGAACCGAGCCCCCAACCGTTCAGCCATGCCCAGCAACTGGTGTTTCGTCCGGTCGGGCTGCGTTCATTATTCCGCCTTGGCTGGAAACCGAGCCCCCAACTGGCCGGCCACGGGCGTGAAGTCCAGTCGGACGGCGTTCGTAGATCCGCCAAGGTTGAGTGGCGTTTGTTGATTGACCCTCCAGGAACCGAAAAGAACCACCAGAAACCGAGGAGGATCCAACAGAAAACGAAAGCAGCAGTCACAGTGGCTCAGTGGTTAGCACTCATGCCTTGCAGCGCTGAAGTCCTGAGTTCAAATCCACCCTTGGACAAGGAGTTTGTATGTTTCCCCCACAACCATAAAGACATACTGATAGGTTGTATGTGTCAAATAAATGTGCTTAGATTGTAAGCTCTTCGGGGCAGGGCCTGATATGAATTTATACATGTAATTGTAAAGCGCTATGGAAGATGTTGGCGCTAGATAAATCCACAATAATAATAATAATAATAAAAAACGGGTGTAAAGTCTGATTGGGCGGCGTTTTTTTTATATACCAAGGGTGTTGATCCTCCATGGTTGAGCGAAGTTTGTTGATCCACCAGGAACGATGGGCCAATTAGTTATATTGAAGAACAGGAGGTAAAGGAGCTGTGCCTACCTCCATTCTTCAATAAAACAATCAGGTGCCAGAAAGAGAAACGGGAGGTAGGCACAGCTCCTTTACCTCCCTTCTTCAATAGAACTTGTTATATGTGCAAGCAGGTTCTGTAATTTGGGAGGGTATTTGTGCGATAGTCTAGGACAATCAGTGGATGAGTTAGATTATAAGAGTGAAATAGGCCTTCCCTATCATATGGACTAGTGGGTTATATCTTTTCTGTTCATTGGGTTTAGGTGTCATGCAGGATTCTAAATATTCGGGCATTGCCAGTCCAGCCATATCATTGGGGCGTTCATTTCTCACAGCTAGCACGGGTTGCCATAAGTCCCTATTTGGATTATCCCAACTGCAGGGACAAAATCCTGAATCCCGCATTCAGGGCTTAAGGTGCCCATACACTAAATAAGACATTAAAGATAAATGTCCAATCCATCTAGAACTGCCTAGACCCGTTCTTTCATACAATCAATTTGAGATGACAAAATGAATAGGTAATATAGGAACATCTCAAAAAAAACGCTGCTGTAAAAGGTGGTCTTTAGACATTAGATAGATATCTCTGAAATCCATGTAATATCTGCCTAGTGTATGGCCAGCTTTAATCCCTTCTAACAGAGAAAACTCCTCAGTGACTTCTAAAATCTTTATAATTTACAGTAGGAGTATATTATCCCATAGTGGTACCCAGAGTTCTCGGACCTGTATAACTCAGCCTGGCCTCGTTCTTTTTTATGGTTATGGACACATCAGTGACTTCAAATCCTTATGATTTACAGGAAGGGACATTATACCTTATAATGAGTGGTACTCTGAATCCCTGACCGTAAAACTTATTCTGTGTCATTGTACCTTATATGGACACAGAACTCCTCATTGACTCCTACTACCTTATAATTTAAAGTAGGGATACATTATCCATTATATACATGAGTGGTACCCAGAGTTCCCTGTCCTGTATAACTTAACCTTACCAAGTGATAATCGGAAATATCCCTGGATCAACTCTCCTTTATGTATCATACCAGTAAACCTGCAACATCCCTTGTTTTTAGAACTCATCCGCTTTTTTTTTTTTAAACTATCCAATGAACCTGCCATCACAAAGTCTTCAAGACTTAGGGATGTCCACGTGTCCTCTGACATGTTCTACTGTGAACAATGTCCCAGATTGTATGGCCGTTAATGTATGTAAACACAGTAACCATATCCCACGCAAGCGCCTTTTCTCTAGCGTACATAAATGTTACTTATCCAATCTGTCTTCATATTCAGCCCCCCCCAACCCTTTATTATTTTATATATTAGGATTATATAGTGCCAACGTCTTCCTGGCGCTGCCCTTCTCTGAACCTTTTCCATTTTCAAGATGTCCTTTTTTTCTTTTTATACACAGGATTCCAAAACTGCACCACATATTCCCAATGGAGCCTTACTAATGCTTTGTAAAGAGGGAGAATAACATTTTCCTCCCTTGAATCCATACCTCTCTTATACAAGACATACCATGCTGGCTCTGGCTGTTGCCGCCTGGCACTGCTTGCTACTTTAAGTTTCTTATCCACCAAAACTCCAGATCTCTTTCCAACAGGGATTCTCTTAACAGAACCATTTATAGTATGAGCACACAAGGATTTTTAGTCCAAAATGCTTCACCTTACATTATTAACATTGATTCTCATCTGCCACTTAGCAGCCCAACGTGACAATCTTACTAGATCCCCCTGTAATAATTGCACATCCTCTGTAGCTTTTAATGGTCGACAAATTGGCTGACATTACCCACTTCCAAATCATTAATAATGATAGAAGCGGCCCCACACAGAACCCTGTGGCACCCACTTAGCACTTTAGTCCATACTGATGAAGCCCCATTGACAGCCACTGTCTCCATCCTATCCATCAACCATTATTTATCCGTGTACAAATTACCTCTCCACCCAACAGAGTTTAGCTTATGGACACCCAAACTTCCAATACTTATAATTTACAGTAGGGGATATATTATCCCTTATAATACTAAGTAACACTCAGTTTACCTGCCTTTATAACTCAAACTGTGTCCTTATACCTTAGTATTGGCACAGAACTTCTCAGTAACTTCTCATTTCCTTATAAAATACAATAGGGAATACATTATACTTATTAACGCATGACTGGTACTCAAAGTTTCCTGACCTGTAGAACTCACCCTGTGTCCTTGTACCTTTATATGGAAACAGAATTCCTCAGTGACTTCAATATCCTTATCATTTACAGTAGGTGATAAATTATCTATTATAATTCATGGCTCGTACCCATGTTCACTGTATAACTCCTGTGATCCTGTGATCCTGAACTTCAAAAGGACACAGAACTCCTCAGTGACATTTAAAGGGTATCTCCACTTGTATTAACAAATTTTTGCCATTTAATTTTATTGAAGAACGGGAAGTGAAGGGCTGTATCCTACCTCCTGTTCTTCAATAAACTAAATGCAAAATTTGTCACGTGGAGATACCCTTTAATATTCTTATAATTAACAGCGGGCATACTTTTCCCTTACAATACATTAGTGGTACACATATTTCCCTGTCCTTTACAACTCACCTTTGGCTTCTTTTGTACCTTTATATGGACACAGAACTCCTCAGTGACTTCTAATATTCTTATAATTACAGTAGGAGGGTAATGGATACATTATCCTATATACATGATGGTACAGTTCCCTGTCCTGTATAATGCAGCCTGTGTCCTTGTACCTTTATATGGATACAGAACTCCCCAGTGACTCCTAATATCATTATATGTACAACAGGCATACATTTTAAAATACATGAGTGGTACTCAGAGTTCCCGGTCCTGTATAATTCAGCCTGTGTCTTTGTACCTTTATAAAGACACAGTAATATACGGTACATCAAAGAGAGTAATCCTGCACACACCTAATCCAATTTAGAGTATAACATGCTGGGTGCCAATGGCAGACTAAGGCACAGAGTCACAATAAGAATAAAGTTTTGTCTGAAGAAGGTACTCTGTACCGCAACGTCCACTTTGATGACCTGTGTATGACACAATAAAGTACACAGGATCACGCAAGTCTGGTGTGCATGGCTTAAATCTGTTGTTTTTATATAGACACAGATCTCCTCAGTGTCTATGTATCCTTATAATTTACAGTAGGGGATAATTATCAACTAAATTTTTTTACAGTTTGTATCCTGTAGAAATTCATGGGCGAGTGGGATTATATAGTAAATAATATACCCCCTATTGTAAATTATAGGGATATTAGAAGTCACTGATGTTTCCTTGACCACGTAAAAGCACAAGGCCGCAGGCTGAGTTATATAGGTTGGGAGAACTCTGGGTACCAGTTGTGTTTAATAGATAATGTATCCCTTACTGTAAATTATAGTCACTGAGAAGTTCTGTGTCCATATAAAGATACAAGGACGCATGATGAGTTATAATTAGAGATGGACTAAACTCGAACTCGAACCCGGTTCGAGCCGAACTATTCGAATTCGGACAAATTCGGACTTCTCGAACTATCCCGGACGCGGATTTTCGATATTTTCAGACTTTCGATAAGTATCGAATGTTCGACCGTTCAAGCATCGAATCAGCGAGTAAAGTGTCCATTAAAACCTATAAGCGAGCATCGAATCCGCGAGTAAAATGTCCATGGTATCTAGGCGCGAACATCGAATCGCGATAAAGTGTCCATTAAAACCTATACGCGAGCATCGAATCCGCAAGTAAAATGTCCATGGTATCTAGGTGCGAACATTGAATCTACAAGTAAAGTGTCCATTAAAACCTATTCGCGAGCATCGAATCCGCAAGTAATGTACATGGTACCTAGGCGCGAACAGCTCAAAAATATGAGTGAGAGTAAAATTGTGTGAGAGTAAAACTGATTTTTCGAATGTCCTGGATATTGGAACATGTTCCCCGACCATTTCCCAGGTCCCACAGCCATTTACATTAAGTTACCATTAATATTTTAATTGTATTTCATTAGAACTTTTCGAACTATTTGACTCCCATTGACTTTAATGGGTCCGTTTTCGAACTTTCTATATAGTTCGAAAGGTCGAAAACGGACCGAACCAGCCTGGTCGGGTTGCGTTCATTATTCCGCCTTGGCTGTGAAGTCCGGTCGGGCGCATTCGTTTTAACCTGCCAGGGCCGAACTGAGCCACCAACTGGCCAGCCACAGGTGTGAAGTCCGGTCAGGCGTTTGTTGATCCACCAGGCTGGAACCGAGCCCCAAACTGGCCAGCCATGGGCATGAAGTCCAGTCGACAACATTCATAGATGCGCCAAGGTTGAGTGGCGTTTTGACTGACCCTCCAGGAACCGAAAAGAACCACCAGGAACCGAGGAGGATCCACCAGGAAGCGAGCCCACAAGGAACCGAGGGGACCACCAGGAACCAACAGCAGCCAGTCACAGGCGTGAAGTCTGGTCAGGTGGCAGTCATTTATATACCAAGGCTAGAACCGAGCCCCCAACCGGCCAACCACGGTCGTGAAGTCTGGTCGGGCGGTGTTCGTTGATCCACCAAGGTCAGAACCGAGCCATCTCACGCCATGCCCGCAACGGGGTGTTCGTCCAGTTGGGCTGCGTTTGTTATTCCGCCTTGGCTGGAAACCGAGCCCCCACTGGCCGGCGACGGTGTGGAAGTCTAGTCGGATGGCATTCGTAGATCGCCAACTTTGAGTGGCGTTTGTTGACTGACCCTCCAGGAACAAAAGAACCACCAAATCTTGGCTGGAAACTGAGCCCCCAACTGGCCAGCCACGGGCATGAAGTCCAGTCAGAACAGCGTTCGTTGATCCGCCAAGCTTGAGTGGCTTTGTTGACTGACCCTCCAGGAACCGAAAAGAACCACCAGGAACCAAGGAGGATCCACCAGGAAGCGAGCCCCACAGGAACCAAGGAGGATCCACCAGGAACCAAAAGCAGCCAGTGTTAGGAGTTCTTCAGGATAAGGCCCCTATGAGCCCCCTCTGGACGCGGAGTCTAAGTACCTGCCGGTCTTCACCAGAGCCTCTAATGGTGAGGATGTTTCGCGGCGGACGAGCACCAGGTCGCGGCTCCAGAAGAGAATCACAAAGACCATCCACAATGTGGAGATGCGGGCCTAGGTGAAGCTGTGGTAGGTATGCAGGCCGGAGGTAACTGGAGTAGGAACTGTAGTAGATAGCAGATTGGAGGTAGGAGCGGTGGTAGATATGCAGACCGGAGGTAACTGGAGGTAGGAGCTGGAGTGGAGATACGGACCGGAGGTGGAGCTGTGGTAGAGATGCAACCAGAGGTAACTGGTGGTAGGAGCTGGCGTGGAGATGCGGACCGGAGGTAGGAGCAGTGGTAGTTATGCTGACCGGAGGTAACAGGAGGTAGGAGCTGAAGTGGAGCTGCAGACCGGAGGTAGGAGCAGTGGTAGTTATGCTGACCGGAGGTAACAGGAGGTAGGAGCTGAAGTGGAGCTGCAGACCGGAGGTAGGAGCAGGGAAGAAATGCAGGCAACTGGACACCGGAGACAGGCAACAACTGGATACCAAACACTAAAGCTAACCGGAGCTAGAGTTCAGAGCAACAAACTCTGAACTGGCAGCAAGAGCCAACTGCCAGGAGGAGCCTAAATAGGCCCCTGTGACCTCATCCCTGCTGGCCGTGCCCCGGAAGAAGATGGCCGCCAGCAGGGCAAAACCTGCGCCGCCCATGTCCTCGCGTCACTGAGACGCCGGGCGCGCGAGCGTGCACGCGAGCGGGCAGCTCGCGTCATCGGCTTGCTCCCGCTCACGACCGCCGGAGGAGGATCCCAGGCTCGCGGCAAGGTAAGTTCCTGACAGCCAGTCACGGGTGTGAAGTCTGGTCAGGTGACAGTCATTTATATACCAAGGCTGGAACTGAACCCACCGGCTGGCCATGTGCGTGAAGTCTGGTCGGACGGTGTTCGTTGATCCACCTAAGCCTGGAACCGAGCCCCCAACCAGCCGGCCACGGTCGTGAAGTCTGGTCAGGCGGTGTTGTTGATCCACCAAGGTAGGAACCAGCCCCCAACCGTTCACCATGCCCAGCAACTGGTGTTTCGTCCGTCGGCTGCGTTCATTATTCGGCTGGAAACCGAGCCCCCAACTGGCCGGCCACGGGCGTGAAGTCCAGTCGGATGGCGTTCGTAGATCCGCCAAGGTTGAGTGGCGTTTGTTGATTGACCCTCCAGGAACCGAAAAGAACCACCAGGAACCAAGGAGGATCCAACAGAAAACGAAAGCAGCAGTCACAGTGGCTCAGTGGTTAGCACTCATGCCTTGCAGCGCTGAAGTCCTGAGTTCAAATCCACCCTTGGACAAGGAGTTTGTATGTTTCCCCCACAACATAAAGACATACTGATAGGTTGTATGCGTCAAATAAATGTGCTTAGATGTAAGCTCTTCGGGGCAGGGCCTGATATAAATTTATACTGTAATTGTAAAGCGCTATGGAAGATGTTGGCGCTAGATAAATCCACAATAATAATAATAATAATAAAAAACGGGTGTAAAGTCTGATTGGGCGGCGTTTGTTTATATACCAAGGGCGTTGATCCTCCATGGTTGAGCGAAGTTTGTTGATCCACCAGGAACGAAAGAACCGTCAGAAACCATGAAGGTTCTGCCAGAAACCGAGGAGGATCTGCCAGGAAGCGAACCCACAAGGAGCCGAGGAGGATCCACCAGGAACCAACAGCAGCCGGTCACGAGCGGGAAGTCTGGTCAGGTGGCAGTCATTTATATACCAAGGCCGGATCCAAGCCCCCAACCGGCTGCCATGCATGTGAAGTGTGGTCGGATGGTGTTTGTTGATCCGCCTAAGCCTGGAACCGAGCCCCCAACCGGCCAGCCACGGTTGTGAAGTTTGGTCGGGCGCGTTCGTTGATCTGTCCAGTGAAGGAACCAAGCCCCCAACTAGCCGGCGACGCGAGTGAAGTACAGTCGAATGGCGTTCGTTGATCCGCCAAGCTTGTGTGGGGCGTTTGTTGACTGACCCTCCAGGAACCGAAAAGAACCACCAGGAACCAAGGAGGATCCACCAGGAAGCGAGCCCACAAGGAACCAAGGAGGATCCACCAGGAACCAAAAGCAGCCAGTCACGGTGTGAAGTCTGGTCAGGTGACAGTCATTTATATACCAAGGCTGGAACCGAACCCAACCGGCTGGCCATGTGCGTGAAGTCTGGTCGGACGGTGTTGTTGATCCACCTAAGCCTGGAACCGGCCCCCAACCAGCCGCCACGGTCGTGAAGTCTGGTCAGGCTGTGTTGTTGATCCACCAAGGTTGGAACCGAGCCCCCAACCGTTCAGCCATGCCCAGCAACTGGTTTTTCGTCCGGTCGGGCTGCGTTCATTATTCCGCCTTGGCTGGAAACCGAGCCCCCAACTGGCCGGCCACGGGCGTGAAGTCCGTCGGACGGCGTTCGTAGATCCGCCAAGGTTGAGTGGCGTTTGTTGATTGACCCTCCAGGAACCGAAAAGAACCACCAGAAACCGAGGAGGATCCAACAGAAAACGAAAGCAGCAGTCACATGGCTCAGTGGTTAGCACTCATGCCTTGCAGCGCTGAAGTCCTGAGTTCAAATCCACCCTTGGACAAGGAGTTTGTATGTTTCCCCCACAACCATAAAGACATACTGATAGGTTGTATGTGTCAAATAAATGTGCTTAGATTGTAAGCTCTTCGGGGCAGGGCCTGATATGAATTTATAACATGTAATGTAAAGCGCTATGGAAGATATTGGCGCTAGATAAATCCCAATAATAATAATATAATAAAAAATAGGTGTAAAGTCTGATTGGGTGGCGTTTGTTTATATACCAAGGGTGTTGATCCTCCATGGTTGAGCGAAGTTTGTTGATCCACCAGGAACGAAAGAACCGTCAGAAACCATGAGGTTCTGCCAGAAACCGAGGAGGATCTGCCAGGAAGCGAACCCACAAGGAGCCGAGGAGCATCCACCAGAACCACAGCAGCGTACGTCACGTAGCTGTTTAACAGTGCCTGTGCCCTGATATAGTGTACTTTGGGGAACTTGGGTCCTCTTATTTGTATTTGAAGTGTGGTCTCGTGCAAGTGTGAGGTTGTGGGCGTGCTCCAAGGTTTCGAGCTGCGACCCGGCCCAAACGCAAAAGGCCCTTCTCAGGGCCCCGTGGAGGAACGCCGCCACCCCCCCAGCGGCTCCTCCCGTCCCCTCCCGGGAGCGGCCGGGGCGGGGGCTTGGAGGGTTCGCGGTGGGTAGGGGAGCGATGGGGGCGTGCACGGAGTGGGGAGTCGGCGGTGGTCGCGACCACTCTGCGCCCTTCCCGGCAGCCCCTTCTAGCACGTCCATGAGTCCAACTGGCCGCGAACGGGAACGGGTTGGAGGGGCTGCTGGGAGTGGCGGCGGCGGCGGGTGGTCGCCGCTGCCGCCGGCGGGGGTGGTGGGCGGGGCGGCGGCGGCGGTTGGTCGCCGCTGCCGCCGCGGGGGGGTGGTGGGCGTGTGCCCCCGCCCCTTAGGAGCGGCGTCGGGAAGGGATTTTAAGTCCCTTCGCGGCGATACTATATAGTACGCCGCAGGGGCTTAATTACCGCAGCACATCGGGCCGCGATAGGTATCCGCGGGAATAGCGCTCGCCGTTATAAATACGGCGATACGCTATTTTCGCGGCCGCGATGTGCGGCGGTAATTTTTTTGCGCTAACAATCGTTCCTTTCTAAAATTGCCTTGGTGTTTCTCAGTGGCTTCAAATATGGAAACATAGAAATAGAAATAGTTGTCGAAGAATGAAAAACTATTAGCACTTGGCTATTGGAAAGAGAGTAACTACACTAAGGTAGCCCCCCCTACCAGCTGTTAATGCCTGCACTATTGGCACTTCACTTACAGCTAGGGACGCTCAGGGAATTTATGAAATGCAACAATAAGGTCAGATAATAGAAATGTGTCTTCATTTCTATAGCTACAGTAATTATCTAATATTACCAACATTTAACAATAATTCACTATTATAATGAAACCAAAAATTAGGGGAGGTTCTCACACTGACACAGCATTTTATTGTGAGATCTTCCTACTAACTAAAAAATCCCTTGACTTCCCTTTTCCTAGCAAAATGGTAAATACTGAAAAGTGACTCAGCATGCGGCAGAAATGAAACATGAATCATAGTCGAATTGAATTATGTTTCATTGAATATACTATTAAATACTGTATATACGTTTAACTCTCCTTTAAATCTAAAGTCAAACAATAGAAACACAGGGGAAATTTCAGAAATGTGAATGGAATATCTTGTTTAATAATTCTAAAATTATATTTCTGAAAGGGCGAACTATTTAAAACCAACCCATTTTAACCACCCCACTTTAAAGGATACTCGAGTATACCGTCATAATATTTTAACTTGCTCCTTGACTTGCTATAAATATGCTTTCCTTTAAATTATAAGGGCATTAAAAATCATGTTAAGGGTATATCACCCCCCTATACAAAAATGTAATATGTGTTTGAAATGGGCACAAACTTTGAAGTTTATATATCTGAAAGCTCTTCCCCAAATGTACTCACCAGCCTTCCTTCCCTCGCTGCCTTCTGCAGGTTTTCTGTGCACAGAAGCAAGCAGAAGGGCTTGACCAGCATCCACTCCTGTGATTGGTTAAGACTTGCGCCTTAGCCAATTACAGAGCAAATGCTGTCATGCACCTTCTGCTTGTCTTCTGCCTATGGAAAACACATGACAGGGAGATGCAGGGCGGTGAGTACAGGGACAGGGAACGAAGCTGGTGAGTACAGCTTTCAGATATATAAACCTCATGAGGTTTGTGCCCATTTCCTGACACATATTCAATTTTTGTTTGTGAGGTCGACATACCCTTTACATGACTATATAACAGCATTAGGCATAGGTATGTATATATAATTTCAAAATGTAAACAATTTTCAATCCTTTGTTTCAGGTACAACCTCACAGTATAAAAACTATATAGCCATATAAATCATGTTTATTTCTGTTCTTGTATACATAACTAGTTTATATAAATGGTTAGCACTGTGGACAGCAGCTATAAATATGCTTTGGCTTTTGTTCTCAGTATGTGGCCTTTATCATGTGACCAAGGGTGTATCTCTAATGAGGCAGGTGAAGCACAAGCAGTTTTTTCTTATTCCCAAAGAAGATTGAATATTGAATATTGAATGGTATTATAACATCCCTGTATTAAAGGGTATCCCTCACTATTAAAAGTCACCTGGGTTGTAAGCATAGATATGTGTAAGGTGGAAGTTACCTGCAGTATCCTTTGTCTTTGAGCAGTAGTTTTAGAAGAAATCCATGAGTTTCTCCCTGAATGCTGTGGATGGTGCAGGTCCGCCCACTTTCATGACAGCCTGCTTGGGAAAAGTCCGATGCACGTTTTCCCTTAGTGCACGCGTGCGCATGCACACACACACACACACACACACTGGGTTTACTGATTAATGGAGGAATATCACATACCATCACAGCAGATTGCTGAGTTCACTAAATAATGGAGGAGTAATCAGGTACTACCTTTTTCTGTATCCCAATACACCCTCTCAAATCTGCTTGTGTTTCTCTCCCACCCCATCCCATACCAGATTGCCTCATATTCCCAGCATCCCCTATGAAATTAATCTTAGATCACTTTTTCAACCACCCCTCTCAGAGTTAGACACAAAAAAAATCTTTATTAAAAACACGCAAGTTCCCCCGGCCTTTGTTTCAGTAGTGTGGAAAGAGGGTTTTAACTTTTCCTCCCCTGTCTCTCTCTGCATGATCAGCTGTAAAAATGAACTTAGAGAGTCAGGGAGGAAGGATTTTTTTACTGCAGCCAAGTGGATGTGTCTGCTACCATATGATGCACATTGAGTGACAGTACCCCCAGCACAGGGGAAGACACACACCCAGGAGCTAGCACAACTTTCCCATGCTGCTGCAAGCAAACAAAGGGGAATTCTGAATAAAAGGTATAGGGTTGAGGGATGGTGTACTTTAATAAACCAAAAAAAATGCTTTTCCTCAGTGGAGATACCCTTTAAACTGATGCATGCAGTAAAATGCATTAGTGTAATAATATTTATATATAAAGCCGTACAACCACGTCAAGGTAACCTCAGCCTGGAAGGTCCTAACTTTTAACCTTTTTACTTTCCTTTTTCCTTTTCATATACTTTAGCATCTTCCTACTAAATACAGTACATTCAATAGCAGTGTGTGATCACTCCAGTGCTACTGATCTGGTAAATCATATACAAACATAGAAAAGATCATCAATGCACATTCCTGGCCCCATAAAATATCATATTATCTGCACACTGGCATACATTATAAACAAAGGGGTTTTAGTATACTTACTGTGATTACATGAATGGAAATATTATGTCCAACCGGATATCCTAACTGCACAGCTATTGAATGGGCTGTCGTGCAACACCTATGAGGTGGTGCTCCTTATGTTATAATACCTACCAAATACAAATAAGAGACCCAAGTTCCCCAAATCACCTATATCAGGGCACAGGCACTTTTACCAGCTACGTGAAAAATGTATTTATTCATATACCATACACATACACCTACACATAAAATATACTCATATACCATTATAAATCCGATACACTGTACGGGGCGTCCCCCGAGCCAACATTAAAAATATAATAACATGGAATCTCCTTCCCACCCTCCCAAAACAGTGTAGTGTGGAGTACCAGAGTCTCAACATATAGTCCTAAACCGCCCGCGCTGTAGACAATTATGAGTGTTGTTTATACTCACAAACCTATATACCCTCAAAGTTAGGGTATATACCTATATACCCTAACAGCGAGACATCCTGGCCGAACCCCTGTGCGGATAGGCTGTGTGGCCGGGTGAAGATCGAGAAACACACAGTGGGGGGCGTGTGACGATACATCAGTGAAGGAGAGGAGTGAGCAGAGAGAGCCTTCAGCCACGTGGTAATCCAGTCCCGTTCCACACAGCCGTAAACCCGGGGGTTTGTGAGTATAACACACACTCATAATTGTCTACAGCCGGGGGGTTTAGGACTATATGTTCGAGACTCTGGTACTCCACACCTACACTGTTTTGGGAGGGTCGGGAGGAGATCCATGTTATTATATTTTTAATGTTGGTTCAGGGGCGCCCGTAACAGTGTATCGGATTTTATAATGGTATATTGAGTAATTTATGTGTATTGTGTATGGTATATGAATAAATAAATTTTTCACGTAGCGTTTAACAGTGCCTGTGCCGGACATTTTACTCGCATATTCGATAATTCGATATTTACTTGCGTATTGGTATAATAGACATTTTACTCGTATATTCGATAATTCGATATTTACTCGCATATAGATATAATAGACATTTTACTTGCATATTCGATAATTCGATATTTACTCGCGTATCGGTATAATAGACATTTTACTCGCATATTCGTTAATTCGATATTTACTCGCGTATTGGTATAATAGACATTTTACTCGTATATTCGATAATTCGATATTTACTCGCGTATAGGTATAATAGACATTTTACTCGCATATTCGATAATTCAATATTTACTCCCGTATTGGTATAATAGACATTTTACTCGCATATTTGATAATTCGATATTTACTCGCGTATTGATATAATGGACATTTTACTCGTATATTCGATAATTCGATATTTACTCGCGTATTGGTATAATAGACATTTTACTCGCATATTCGCTTGCCTCGAACGTTCGAACATTCGATAATTATCGAACGTCTGGAGAATATCAAAAATCCGGGTCCGGGATAGTTCGAGAAGTCCGAGTCCATTCAAACTTTATAAATTCGCCTTTATACGCCAAAAAGGCGTATTCATAAAGGGAGGTAATGCAAAATTGTGATACCTTTACCGTCATTATTAACACGGCACGGTACCAGTATTTTACAATAACATCTGCATTCTGCACCGACATTCCTGACATTGCCAGGGTTAACCCGCAGTACCAGTAAAACCAATACCAAAGGTTTATGAAGTCCACAGTCCTGGACTTAGTCAGTGTAAAGATGCGCTCAGCAAGAAGTAATTTGCCTTCCCATTGGCCAGTCAGGGAACAGTCCTGGACCGAGAGTTGGGGTGGGGCCAGACCGGCACTACAATAGACTATGGATGAGTGGTATGGAAGATTTAGGATAAAATCTGGGGCGAAGGTATAGCTGTTACGCCCTTCACTGGGAATTCTATTAGGGGTTATTGGGTTGTTTGGGGCACTTTAGTTGCCCTTTGAAACAGTTACCCAGAATTCTAGACAAAGAACAGCTGATTGCAATGAAGTAAAACATACCTGACTATATGATTGCAAATGAATCAATCAATCAATATACCCGTGTGAAGACAGTAAATTCTATCACTGGAGCAAGCACTGTGGTTAGTTTCACTTCCATTTTAACCCACTTTTTACCCAGATTTTACTGACTTCACACATGAGTATCTTTGGTTAGGAATGACTAAGGGGCATATTTATAAAGGTTAGTTAACTTTTCGCGGCCGTTTTCGCGGACATTAACGCATAAATCGCGTTTACCGCGATTTATAAAAGTCCGAAAACGGCCGCGAAAAGTTAACGAAGCGTTAACCTTTCGCGCCGATACTTACCTGTTACCGCCGCTTTATAAATAGAAGCGGCGGTAACAGGTAAGTACTGGTTTCGCTCGGGTAGTATCGGCTGTTTTACTTCGCCACCTTGAAGGTTGCGAAGTCAGCCGATACTAACCTCCCGCGGCGCGATACTAACCTCCCGCGGCGGGGATGGGCAGGCAACCCGCGGCGGGTGGTCGCACCCGCCCCGGGAGACACGCCCACACCCCCCGCGGCGGCAGCGGCGACCACCCGCCGCCGCCGCTTCCCAGCAGCCCCTCCCAACCCATTCCCCGTTTGCGGCAATCTCGGAACGGCGAGATTAGGAGGGGCTGCCGGGAAGGGGCCGCAGCAGGTGGCGCGACCACCCGCCGCGCACCCCCTCCGGCAACCCCCCCAAACCCCCCGCCCGGCCGCTCCAGGGGAGGGAAGGGAGGGAGCCGCTGGAGGGTGGGAGGCTCCTCCGGCGGGGGGCCTGAGAAGGGCTCTTTGGGGCTTAGGGGGTCCGCAGCTCCGAACCGGGACCCCCCCTCCCCGGCCCTTATAAGGGCCTTGCGGCACTTACAAGTGCCCTTGCGGCTCTGACAAGAGCCTTTTGGGGCTTAAGGGGTCACCGCAGCTCGAACCCGGGACCCCCTTCCCGGGCCTCTATAAGGGCCTTTGCGGCATTACAAGTGCCCTTGCGGCACTGATAAGTGCCTTTGGCGGGGGTCCCGCAGCTCGAACCGGGGACCCCCCAGTGCGGCTCTTAAAAGAGCCCTTGGGCGACGTCTTCGGGCTGGCGACACCAAACCTACTCAGGTCGCCGATGCAGGCAGACTCACTGCGGCGACAGGGCCGCTGGCACCGCCGGCCTCAGCGGAGCCAATGTTGCCAGCCGCTCTTTTCTTTCTTCAGCCATCTACTGCGATGGCATTGAGTTCCGCGGCGGAAAGCTCCTCTTATAAGGTTATAACCAATCAGATTTCAGAACTTTCCAGAAATCTGATGGGTAATGTAAAGCAAATATTAAAAAATTGACCAACAGAACGGATTATGGATTTCTGCAAACCTATATAAAGAGGAGCTTTCCGCCGCGGAACTCAGATGCCATCGCAGTAGTAGATGGGAAGAAAGAAGAAAGAAGCGGCTGGCAACATCGGCTCGCTGAGGCGGCGGTGCCAGAGGCTTACTGGCGGCCGCAGTGGTCCGCCTGGATCGGCGACCTGAGTGGGGTTGGTGGTGTCGCCAGCCGAAGAGTCGCGTCGGATCAAGACGCCGGCAACATCGGCCCCGTTGATGTCGACGGCGCCCGCCGGGGGTACCTCTGGCGGCCGCAGGGGTCCTCTCGGGGTCGGCGGCCTCGGCGGAGCTGGTGTCGCCGGACTGAGAAAGAAAGAAGACGTCGCCCAAGGGCTCTTTTAAGAGCCGCACTGGGGGTCCGGTTTCAGCTGCGGGACCCCCGCCAAAGGGCAACTTGTCAGTGCCGCAAGGGCCTCTATAAGGGCCGGAGGGAGGGGGGGTCCCGGTTTGAGAGCGGGACCCCCTAGCCCAAAAGGCCCTTCTCAGGGCCCGTGGAGGGAGCCTCACCACCCCCAGCGGCTCCCTCCCGTCCCTCCCCGGACCCGGCCGGGCGGGGGGGCTTGGAGGGGTTGCCGGGGAGGGGGTGCGCGGCGGGTGGTCGCGACAAAGCTGCGGCCCTTCCGGCAGCCCCTCTAGCCTCCCTCCGAGATTGCCGCGAAGGGGAACGGGTTGGGAGGGGCTGCTGGGAAGCGGCGGCAGCGAGCGGGTGGTCGCCGCTGCCGTCGTGGGGGTGTGGGCGGGGTGGGCGTATGCCCGCCCCCTTAGGACCGGCGTCGGGAAGGGATTTTAAGTCTTAAAAGGGGCTTAAAAGGGACTTAAAATTACCGCAGCCACATCGCGGCCGCGATAGGGATCGGGGAATAGCGCTCGCCGTTATAATACGGCGATAGCGCTATTTTCGCGGGGCGCGATGTGCGGCGGTAATTTTTTTGCGCTAACATCGTTTCTTTAAATATGCCCTAAGTTTTGTACATGATTCCGTGGAACTGCAAGGGGAAGCTTGTTGTCTCTCTTCACTAAGAATTCCCACTGGCTCTGTTGCTTTAGTTGCTGTTTTTACCATCTCCTGCTTGGATTGTTTTATGGAACAAGGGGCTCTGTGTGTTAGTGTTGGGGGATAATATTTCCTTCCAATGTATTCCCACCTGCTATGTGATGCACTATTTCCACTAGAAATCAGACCATTGAATTAGCCGTAATCTACACGTAGATGGCACTTTAATCCTTTGTCTCAATTCACCGCTACTTTGGAGTTCCAGTCATATCTTTGCCTAGTTTCTAACCTCCAGGTATTAAAATCTATTTATCTGTAGCTCATTGTCTTTTTTTCACTCTCCATGTTGACTCTCTGGGGATTATCCCTTGTTTAAGAAGAGTACTCAGCTCTCTATCAGGGCTCATTCACACTACACTCGCCTTTGATGTGTTGTAGCGCAATGCAATAGAGTATGTGATAACGCAAATCTATTTATTTCTCTATACATTCATGTGTCTCGTTCCCACCAGTGTGTTGCTTGAATAGCACTGTGATGCATTTTATGACGATGTGACACCGATAGGGGACTAAGAATGAGGTACCGCACTACAACGTACCGAAAAAGCGTGCGTAATCGGTGAGCATTATCACACGCGATTCTGGTGGATTGTTGGGTGTGTCGATTTTGAAATCCCTTATTCTCATAATACGGATAATATGACTCGTATCGTGTTTTATATACGAAAAGTAAATTGGTGAGTTCGGCAAATAACGGTTGTATATTCGAGTTGGAACTTTCGCTCTCCGTGAATTCCATCTATACTAATATATGTTGTGCAATGCAGTACGTAAATAGGTGCCAACCGTGGGGAAAAAAGCGTTAGTGTGGCTAGCCAATAAGGTCCGAGGCGCATGCACCACACTACTCTCGTTCCTGATTGTAAAAGATGTTGCGTTCGCTCTCGTTTTGGGCCGTCGATACTTCGCAAATGGAGCAATACTTGCACTATATATATGTTGTGTATCGTATCTGTAAATTAAGGTAAGTATTGGTGGTTCATCACTAATACTTGCACTATATTATGTGTGGGTCTCGGATCTGTAAATAAGGTAAGTATTGGGGTTCATCACAATACTTGCACTATAATATGTGTGTGTCTCGTATCTGTAAAAGGTAAGTATTTGGGGGTCATCACTAATTACGCCACTATATATATGTGTGTGTCTCGTATGTAAATAAGGTAAGTATTTGGGTTCATCACTAATACTTGCACATAATATGTGTGTGTTCGTATCTGTAAATAAGGTAAGTATTTGGGGTTCATCACTAATACTGTCACTATAGATAGGTGTGTCTCGTATCTGTAATAAGGTAAGTATTTGGGTTCATCACTAATACTTGCACTATATATATGTGTGTTGTTCGATCTGTAAATAGGTAGTATTTGGGGTTCATCACTAATACTTGCACTATATATATGTGTGTGTCTCGATCTGTAAATAAGGTAAGTATTTGGGGTCGGTTCACACTAATACTTGCACTATATAGTGTGTGTCCTATCGTAAATAAGGTAAGTATTGGGGTTCATCACTAATACTTGCACTATATATATGTGTGTGTCTCGTATCTGTAAATAAGGTAAGTATTGGGGGGTTCATCACTAATACTTGCACTATATATGTGTGTGTCGTATCTGTAAATAAGGTAAGTATTTGGGGTTCTCACTAATACTTGCACACTATATATATGGTGTGTGTTCGTATCTGAAATAAGGTAGGTAGTATTTGGGGTTCATCACTAATACTTGCACTATATATATGTGTGTGTCTCGTATCTGTAAATAAGGTAAGTATTTGGGGTTCATCACTAATATTGCACTATATATATGTGTGTGTCTCGTATCTGTAAATAAGGTAAGTATTGGGGTTCATCACTAATACTTGCCTATATATATGTGGGTGTCTCGTATCTGTAAATAAGGTAAGTATTTGGGGTTCATCACTAAACTTGCACTATATATATGTGTGTGTCTCGTATCTGTAAATAAGGTAAGTATTTGGGGTTCATCACTAATACTTGCACTATTATATGTGTGTGTCTCGTATCTGTAAATAAGGTAAGTATTGGGGTTCATCACTAATACTTGCACTATAATATGTGTGGGTCTCGTATCTGTAAATAAGGTAAGTATTTGGGGTTCATCCTAATACTTGCACTATATATATGTGTTGTCTCGTATCTGTAAATAAGGTAAGTATTTGGGGTCATCACTAATACTTGCACTATATATATGTGTGTGTGTGCGTATCTGAAAAAGTAAGGTAGTATTTGGGGTTCATCACAATACTTGCACATATATATATGTGTGTGTCTCGTATCTGTAAATAAGGTAAGTATTTGGGGTCATCACTAATACTTGCACTATATATATGTGTGTGTCTCGTATCTGTAAATAAGGTAAGTATTTGGGGTTCATCACTAATACTTGGCACTATATATATGTGTGTGTCTCGTATCTGTAAATAAGGTAAGTATTGGGTTCATCACTAATACTGGGCAAATATAGATATGTGTGTGTCTCGTATCTGTAAATAAGGTAAGTATTTGAGGTTCATCACTAATACTTGCACTATATATATGTGTGTGTCTCGTATCATATGTGTGTGTCTCGTATCTGTAAATAAGGTAAGTATTTGGGGTTCATCACTAATACTTGCACTATATATATGTGTTGTGGTCTCGTATCTGTAAATAAGGTAGTATTTGGGGTTCATCACTAATACTGCACTATATATATGTTGTGTTCGTATCTGTAAATAAGGTAAGTATTTGGGGTTCATCACTAATACTTGCATATATATAGTGTGTGTCTCGATCTGTAAATAAGGTAAGTATTGGGGTTCATCACTAATATGACATATATATGTGTGTGTCTCGTATCTGTAAATAAGGTAAGTATTTGGTTCATCACTAATACTTGCACTATATATATGTGTGTGTCTCGTATCTGTAAATAAGGGAAGTATTTGGGGTTCATCACTAATACTTGCACATATATATGTGTTGTTTCGTATCTGTAAATAAGGTAAGTATTTGGGGTTCATCACTAATACTTGCCATATATATGTGTGTGTTCGTATCTGTAAATAAGGTAAGTATTTGGGGTTCATCACTAATACTTGCACTATATATATGTGTGTGTCTCGTATCTGTAAAAAGTAAGTATTTGGGTTCATCACTAATACTTGCACTATATATATGTGTGTGTCTCGTATCTGTAAATAAGGTAAGTATTTGGGGTTCATCACTAATACTTGCACTATATATATGTGTGTGTTCGTATCTGTAAATAAGGTAAGTATTTGGGTTCATCACTAATACTGACTATATATATGTGTGTGTCTCGTATCTGTAAATAAGGTAAGTATTTGGGGTTCATCACTAATACTTGCACTATATATATGGTGTTGTCTCGTATCTGTAAATAAGTAAGTATTTGGGGTTCATCACTAATACTTGCACTATATATATGTGTGTGTGTTATCTGTAAATAAGTAAGTATTTGGGGTTCATCACTAATACGCACATATATATGTGTGTGTCTCGTATTGTAAATAAGGTAAGTATTTGGGGTCATCACATAATTGCACTATATATAGTGTGTGTCTGTATCTGTAAATAAGGTAAGTATTTGGGGTTCATCACTAATACTTGCAATATATATAGTGTGTGTCTCGTATCTGTTAAATAAGGAAGTATTGGGTTATCACTATACTTGCACTATATATAGGTGATGTGTGTGTCTCGTATCTGTAAATAAGGTAAGTATTTGGGGTTCGGTTCATCACTAATACTTGCACTATATATATGTTTGTGTCTGGTATCTGTAAATAAGGTAAGTATTTGGGGTTCATCACTAATACTTGCACTATATATATGTGTGTGTCTCGCATCTGTAAATAAGGTAAGTATTTGGGGTTCATCACTAATACTTGCACTATATATATGTGTGTGTCTCGTATCTGTAAATAATGTAAGTATTTGGGGTTCATCACTAATACTTGCACTATATATATGTGTGTGTCTCGTATCTGTAAATAAGGTAAGTATTTGGGGTTCATCACTAATACTTGCACTATATATATGTGTGTGTCTCGTATCTGTAAATAAGGTAAGTATTTGGGGTTCATCACTTTATAACAAGAACGATGATTATACAGTATGTATGTATATGTTATTTATAAAGAGCCACTTGGATACGCAGCGCTGTACATTATACAATACAGATTATACAAACAAGGGGATAAGTGCAAGCCATTATAACAGAATAGATAAAAATTAAATTAAATACATTTCATAAATGGTTAAGAAAGCTATAAATAAATTATATATAAATGGATATAGGTGCAACATACCTGATAAATTGGGAATGAGTCCTTGCCCGAAAGAGCTTACAATCTAAGTGTGAGGGACAACATACAGTACAAGTAATAGAAGTGTATTAAATGATCACACATACAGAGGGTTAATAGGCGTTGTGTGGTGTGTGTGTGTGTGTTTGGGGTGGTACGGTTATTGTTTAAACAAAACACTGCATCATTTTTACTATAGGTACATTAGCATGACAGCTGTTAGAACAAAGGGGGATTTGTAAGTGAATATAAAATTGGCTGTGGGAGCCTTGGCTATAGGGGTTAATAGAATCAGTTCCAGACCCAATTCAAATGCAGATGGCTTGTCCTGCACGAGCAATGATCTTATCAACTACCCCAGTCAGTTCAGGTTTGAACCTATGAGAATGGGGAGGGACAGGACGGTGGAAGTGAAACTGAGCCCTTCCATCTGCAGCTGCTGTAGGAGCTCCCCATTGAACCAGCAATATCTGCCTGCAGTACCTCCAGCTCTCCCAGTCAGGCTGAGCAGAGAGCAGTGCACATGGAATCAGCTCTGAGCTGTCCTAGGTGGATGATAGTGAAAAGGAGAATTGGGCATCTGCAAGAGAAGTCTCCACAATGCAAGGAAAGGAAGCTGCAGCAATGCCTTATCCATTCTACCTGGTCGAACGGGAAGACTTTTCGCTGCAATATTGACTCTTTAAAGGAAAGTGCCCAAGCAGAGGTAAATCAAAGCATATTTCTTTCTATCCGTTACCTAACCCTAGTCTCTTTGTTTATGGCTGAAGGTTAATATTTTGATCTGCTATTTAAGGGTGACATTGTTTCCTTTTCTAGTTATTCCCATTGCTCCTTGCAGGGGTTCGAATGGAATCTCTACCCACACGGGGAAAGTTTTTAAATGGAGACACTTTTTTTTTTTTACATTTGTTTTTTTGATCCACGATAACGGAACGGAAAGTTTATTCAGTTGGGATATAACGAAACGAAGGGTAAATACGAAGATCAGAAGGAATATCTGCCCAGCGCCACGTTAAACCTGAAGCTTAAAGTCTCCGTTGTGGACAAAAAGAAAACAAAATCGCTGTCTAGAGTATGATTTTCAAAGAAGAATTCCCCCAGAACAATCAGGAAACTAAATAGATTTTCTCGTCCAGCCGTGAGACACGCACGTTATGGCCGCAAAATACTGAATGAAAAAAAAAATAACACATGAATCATGTACTATGGTCCTTTAAAAACAGGAAGAAGCGAATGAAGAACCACTAGGATCCAACGACCTGTTTATTAAAAGATTTAACAACACACCACACAACACACATATATATAAGGGGCAATGGCAGAATGAGGAACATAATATCTGCTCTGTCCTACTAAAGAACTTGGAGGAAATTCAATTGAATTCTATCTCTGAGTGTTAGACTTATGAATTTTGATCCAATGCCTTTCTACCCTATGAGGCGCTGGCTGCTGTCACCTGTTCGGTGGTGTGAAATTTGGATGATGTCTGGCAGGAAGAACTAAAAAATTGCTGCTCTGCTGCCCACTTAACGAAGACAACGGACGTTTTCTACTCCTGGCTATTTCATCATCCTTTACCTGATTGCTGGGCTACAGGTTTTCCACCACGAGGAGCCCATCCGAAACGGTGGCCAATAACCGCTGGGATTAACCGTAATGAGAAACTTTGCCATTCCTTTAACATCAGCCTCCTTGAAACTTAGGTCTTTCCTGAAAGATTTATGAAGCAGCAATGGCCGCCGGATTAGGGTGATGCCCTGAGACCTCGTTGGGGACTTCACCGGAGCGTTTAGACTTTGTCGGAACAGTTGTGTCAACTTGGTAAGATCTGTTGGCTTTGCGTGCCTTAAACGCTTGTACAGAGGCTGGGCTTGAAGTAGGATAAAGATGGGGTTTGAATTGGGCCCCTAAAATTATTTTGCCTGGTTACAGGCCAGAAATAGTTTTAATAATAACAATGAAACCCTTGTTGTAATGTATGTAATCCCTACAACAGTACTGAGAAATCTGCAGTTACTGCCCCTTCCATAGCTCAGTGAGCTCAGACATGCTCTGTGTTTCACCCAAGGAGATAATAATCAGCTTTTGTGAAAAGGGCAAGGCTCCTGTAGTAGAAGATTTTATTGAATTCAAACAGGTAAACATTAGTAAGGAATTATATAGAAAAGCCAAGTGATATATCTTTAATCTGCAGGTTTCTGGCCTTTATGTCAAGCAAAAAAATAGTTTTTAGGTGGACTTGGAAGCATGTCCAAGTTCTACCTCCTCCCCATAGCTCTGCAGTGCGTTTATACATTAAAAATAGTTTGTTTTGTTCAACAACAGCAATTTAAACATGCACTGCTAACAGCTTGGACTTGATTTTAAACAAATAGATGTTTATTTTTAAGGGTGCAGTGTCCTGATATAATAAAACTCTGATTGGCTGGTTAGAGAAGGAGAGCTCATGTGAAGATCTGCAAAGATCCATTACAACTGTTTGGCTTGGGGAGATAGTGGGTTAAAATGCACATAGGGAGTGGGACAGGAAAGGTTAATATGCAGTTAGGAAGGAGACTGGTTTATAACAGAAAGCCACACAGCGGCGAGAGTGATTAACTGTTGTCTGAGAGATGGGAAGGGGTGGATGGAAGATGCACTCTGGGGTTAAGTTAGGGGAGACACGTTTAAATACAATGTGACAGAATGGGTTAACTGTGCTGGGAGGGTTAGAATTAACCATTTACTTGAAACAGAGAAATTAAATTTATTGTGGGGATAAAAAAAAGAAATGAAACCATTCACCAGGGGGATAACAAGATGTATTGTTAAAGGAAGGAGGGTGAACATTTGTACAATGTGGGGAAAGGAAGAGATTTAATGAGATACAGAAGGGATGGAAAGGGTTAAGGTGTGGGATTTGTTTACACACACAGCACACACAACACACAACACACACACACACACACACACATGTTACACACGCACAAACAGGAGAAGGAGGGTGTTAAAAATATGAATAGAGCGGAGAGAGAATGAATTAAAGAAAAACACAAAAGTAAAGGGTAAGTGTAGCCCAGTTTTAGAAATACTACACGGGAAAGGGTTAATAGTTCATGGATTGAGGTGTGTCATGGAAGTGGTGTTATGGGAGAGAGAGGCTGTAAAGTGATACGTTTTTATGACTACAGTGTGTGTGTGTGTGTGTGTACAACACCTTGCCCTGTATGGTTTGTGTTTCCGGCCATGTGGTTACATCCCATTGGTCTCCCCCTATGGAAACATTCACTTTCCCAGGCAGCTCTGTGTGTTGACAGGTCCCTGCAAAACCCTTCACAGCAGATTATTTAGAATTCACTATTTGATGGATACGTGGCGTTAAACGTGCCCCTGTGTCCTGTCTATGAGCTTGGCACTCATGCTTTAAAGTGATGGTGTTATAAAAGCAATACTGCAAGGTAAGTAAAGGTTAATTAAATGTACGCTGCATGGCTACATTCAAATCAGTGCAGCCTGCATCATGTTTTTGAAATAGAGATGGACGAACTTTCAATAGTTCGAAAGTTCGATACGGACCATAAAGTCAATGGGAGTTGCAAATAGTTCGAAAGGTTAGAAGAAATACAATTAAAGATAAATGGTAACTAATGTAAATCTGTGTAACGGAAAGGAAAATGGTGCTGCGGGGGAACATGTTCAAATAATCAGGACTTTCCAAAACTCGATTTTACTCTCACACACGCTACTTTCGAGCTTTCGCGTTCGAACATAACTATCCATAAACGACTTGCGAATTCGATAATTCGATATTTACTGCGTATTGTTATAGACTTTTACTACAGATTGTAATACGATATTATCGCGTATTGGTATAATAGACATTTTACTTGCTATATTCGATAATTCGATTATTTACTCGCGTATTGGTATAATAGACATTTTACTTGTATATTCGTTAATTCGATATTTACTCGCGTATTGTATAATAGACATTTTACTCACATATTCGATATTCGATATTTACTCGCGTATTGGTATAATAGACATTTACTCGCGATTCGATATTCGATATTTACTCGCGTATTGTATAATAGACATTTTCTTGTACTATTCGATTAATTCGTATTTACTCGCGTATTGGTATAATAGACATTTACTTGTAATTCGAATTCGATATTTACTCGCGTATTGGTATAATAGACATTTTACTTGTATATTCGATGATTTACTCGCGTATGGTATATAATAGACATTTTACTCGCGGATTCGATATTCGATATTTACTCGCGTTTGGTATAATAGACATTTACTCGCGGATTCGATATTTGATATTTACTCGCGTATTGGTATAATAGACATTTTACTCACGGATTCGATATTCAATATTTACTCGTGTATTGGATATAATAGAATTTTACGTGTATTCGATAATTCGATATTTACGCAGATGGTTTTATAATAGACATTTACGTGTATATTCGATATTTACTCGCGTATTGGTATAATAGACATTTTACTGTTATTCGATATTCGATATTTACTCGCGTATTGGTATAATAGACATTTACTTGATATTCGATATTTACTCGCGTATTGTATAATAGACATTTTACTCGCGGATTCGATATTCGAAATTTACTCGCGTATTGGTATAATAGACATTTTACTCGTGGATTTGATATTCGATATTTACTGCGTATGGTATAATAGATATTTACTCGCAGATTCGAATTCAATATTTACTCGCGTATTGGTATAATAGACATTTTACTCGCGGATTCGATATTCGATATTACTCGCTTATTGGTATAATAGACATTTTACTCGGGTGGATTTGATATTTTCGATATTTACTCGTATTGGTATAATGACATTTTACTCGCAGATGATTCAATATTTACTCGCGTATTGGTATAATAGACATTTTACTCGGGATTTGATATTCGAATATTTACTCGCGTATGGTATAATAGACATTTACTAACATATTCGTTAATTTGGTTGTGATTATTACTCGCGTATTGGTATAATAGACATTTTACTCGCAGATTTTAATTCGATATTTACTGGCGTATTGGTATAATAGACATTTACTCGCAGATCGTTAATTCGATATTTACTCGGTATTGGTATAATAGACATTTTACTCGCAGAGTCGATATTCAATATTTACTCGCGTATTGGTATAATAGACATTTTACTCGCAGATTCGATATTCAATATTACTCGCGTATTGGTATAATAGACATTTACTCGCAGATTCGATATTTGATATTTACTTGCGCATTGGTATAATAGAATTTACTGGATGATATTCGATATTTACTCGGTATTGGATATAGACATTTACTCACAATTCGTTTAATTTGATATTTACTCGCGTATAGGTATAGTAGACATTTTACTCGTGGATTCGATACTCGATATTACTCGCGTATGGTATATATAGATATTTTACTCACAGATTTGATATTAGATATTTACTCGCGTATGTATAATAGATTTTTACTCGCATATTCGATAATTCGATATTTAATCGCGTATTGGTATAATAGACATTTTACTCGCGGATTCGATATTTACTCGCGTATTGGTATATAGATATTTTACTAGCAGATTCGATATTCGATATTACTTGCGCATTGGTATAATAGACATTTTACTCGTGGATTCGATACTCGATATTATGGGTATTGGTATAATAGACATTTTACTCACGGATTGATATTCGATATTACTCGCGTATTGGTATAATAGATATTTACTGCATATTCGATAATTCGATATTACTTGCGTATTGGTATAATAGACATTTTACTCGTATATTCGTATAATTCGATAATTTACTCGCATATAGATATAATAGACATTTTACTTGCATATTCGATAATTCGATATTACTCGCGTATCGGTATAATAGACATTTTACTCGATATTCGTTAATTCGATATTACTCGGTATGGTATAATAGACATTTTTACTCGTATATTCGAAATTCGATATTTACTCGATATAGGTATAATAGACATTTTACTGCATATTCGATAATCAATATTACTCCCGTATGTGGTAATAGACATTTTACTCGCATATTTGATAATTCGATATTTACTCGCGTATTGTATAATGGACATTTACTCGTATATTCGATAATTGCGATATTTACTCGCGTATTGGTATAATAGACCATTTTACTCGCATATCGCTTGCCTCGAACGTTCGAAACATTCGATTAATTATCGAACGTCGGGGAATATCAAAAAATCCGGGTCCGGGATAGTTCGAGAAGTCCGAGTCATTCAAACTTTATAAATTCGCTTTATACGCCAAAAAGGCGTATTCATAAAGGGATGGTAATGCAAAATTGGATACCTTTACCGTCATTATTAACAACGGCACGGGTACCAGTATTTTACAATAAACATCTGCATTCTGCACCGACATCCTGACATTGCCAGGGTTACCCGCAGTACCAGTAAAACCAATACCAAAGGTTTATGAAGTCCACAGTCCTGGACTTAGTCAGTGTAAAGATGCGCTCAGCAAGAAGTAATTGCCTTCCCATTGGCCAGTCAGGGAACAGTCCTGGACCGAGAGTTGGGGTGGGGCCAGACCGCACTACAATAGACTATGGATGAGTGGTATGGAAGATTTAGGATAAATCTGGGGCGAAGGTATAGCTGTTACGCCTTCACTGGGAATTCTATTAGGGGTTATTGGGTTGTTTGGGGCACTTTAGTTGCCCTTTGAAAACAGTTACCCAGAATTCTAGACAAAGAACAGAGTGATTGCAATGAAGTAAAAACATACCTGACTATATGATTGCAAATGAATCAATCAATCAATATACCCGTGTGAAGACAGTAAAATTCTATCACTGGAGCAAGCACTGTGGTTAGTTTCACTTCATTTTAACCCACTTTTTACCCAGATTTTACTGATTCACACATGAGTATCTTGGTTAGGAATGACTAAGGGGCATATTAAAAGGTTAGTTAACTTTTCGCGGCCGTTTTCGCGGACATTAACGCATAAATCGCGTTTACCGCGATTTATAAAAGTCCGAAAACGGCCGCGAAAAGTTAACGAAGCGTTAACCTTTCGCGCCGATACTTACCTTTACCGCCGCTTTATAAATAGAAGCGGCGGGTAACAGGTAGAGTGGTTTCGCTCGGGTAGTATCGGCTGTTTTACTTCGCCACCTTGAAGGTTGCGAAGTCAGCCGATACTAACCTCCCGCGGCGCGATACTAACTCCCGCGGCGGGGATGGGCAGGCAACCGCGGGGGTGGTCGCCACCCGCCCCGGGAGACACGCCCACAACCCCCGCGGCGGCAGCGGCGACCACCCGCCGCCGCCGTCCCAGCAGCCCTCCCCAACCCATTCCCCGTTTGCGGCAATCTCGGAACGGGAGATTAGGAGGGGCTGCCGGGAAGGGGCCGCAGCAGGTGGCCGCGACCACCCGCCGCGCACCCCCTCCCCGGCAACCCCCCCAAACCCCCCGCCCCGGCCGCTCCCAGGGAGGGGAAGGGAGGGAGCCGCTGGGAGGGGTGGAGGCTCCCTCCGGCGGGGCCCTGAGAAGGGCCTTTTGGGCTTAGGGGGTCCGCAGCTCGAACCGGGACCCCCCCTCCCCGGCCCTTATAAGGGCTTGCGGCACTTACAAGTGCCCTGCGGCTCTGACAAGAGCCTTTTGGGGCTTAAGGGGTCCCGCAGCTCGAACCGGGACCCCCCTTCCCGGGCCCTATGAAGGGCCTTTGCGGCACTACAAGTGCCCTTGCGGCACTGAAAGTGCCTTTGGAGGGGGTCCCGCAGCTCGAACCGGGGACCCCCCAGTGCGTGCTCTTAAAAGAGCCCTTGGGCGACGTCTTCGGGCTGGCGACACCAACCCTACTCAGGTCGCCGATGCCGGCAGACCACTGCGGCCGACAGTGAGCCCGCTGGCACCGCCGGCCTCAGCGGAGCCAATGTTGCCAGCCGCTTCTTTCTTTTTCTTCAGCCATCTACTGCGATGGCATCTGAGTTCCGCGGCGGAAAGCTCCTCTTTATATAGGTTATAACCAATCAGATTTCAGAACTTCCAGAATCTGATTGGTTAATGTAAAGCAAGTTATTAAAAATTGACCAATCAGAAACGGATTATGGATTTCTCGCAAACCTATATAAAGAGGAGCTTCCGCCGCGGAACTCAGATGCCATCGCAGTAGATGGTGAAGAAAGAAGAAAGAAGCGGCTGGCAACATCGGCTCCGCTGAGGCGGCGGTGCCAGCAGGCTTACTGGCGGCCGCAGTGAGTCTGCCTGGCATCGGCGACCTGAGTGGGGTTGGTTCGTGTCGCAGCCCGAAGAAGTCGCGTCGGATCAAGACGCCGGCAACATCGGCCTCGTTGATGTCGCGGCGCCCGCCGGGGGTACTCTGGCGGCCGCACGGGGTACCTCTCGGGGGTCGGCGGCCTCGGCGGAGCTGGGCTGTGTCGCGGGACTGGAAGAAAGAAGACGTCGCCCAAGGGCTCTTTTAAGAGCCGCACTGGGGGTCCCGGTTTCAGCTGCGGGACCCCCGCCAGGCACTTGTCAGTGCCGCAAGGGCCCTTATAAGGGCCGAGGGGAGGGGGGGTCCCGGTTGAGCTGCGGGACCCCCTAAGCCCCAAAAGGCCCTTCTCAGGGCCCCGCTGGAGGGAGCCTCCACCCCCCAGCGGCTCCCTCCCGTCCCCTCCCCAGGAGCGGCCGGGGCGGGGGGGCTTGGAGGGGTTGCCGGGGAGGGGGTGCGCGGCGGGTGGTCGCGACCAACTGCTGCGGCCCCTTCCCGGCAGCCCTCTAGCCTCCCGTTCGAGATTGCCGCGAACGGGGAACGGGTTGGGAGGGGCTGCTGGGAAGCGGCGGCAGCGGCGGGTGGTCGCCGCTGCCGTCGTGGGGGGTTGGGCGGGGTGGGCGTATGCCCGCCCCCTTAGGACCGGCCGGACGTCGGGAAGGGATTTTAAGTCTTAAAAGGGGCTTAAAAGGGACTCTTAAAATTACCGCAGCAACATCGCGGCCGCGATAGGTATCGAGGGAATAGCGCTCGCCGTTATAATAAAACGGCGATAGCGCTTTTTCGCGGCCGCGATGTGCGGCGGTAATTTTTTGCGCTAACATCGTTTCTTTATAAATATGCCCCTAAGTTTTTGTACATGATTCGTGGAACTGCAAGGGGAAGCTGTTGTCTCTCTTCACTAAGAATTCCCATGGCTCTGTTGCTTAGTTGCTGTTTTACCATCTCCTGCTTGGATGTTTTATGGAACAAGGGGCTCTGTGTGTTTAGTGTGGGGGATAATATTCCTTCCAATGTATTCCCACCTGCATGTGATGCACTATTTCCACTAGAAATCAGACCATTGAATTAGCCGTAATCTACACGTAGATGGCACTTTAATCCTTGTATCCATATTCACCGCTACTTTGGAGTTCCAGTCAATAATCTTTGCCTAGTTTCTAACCTCCAGGATATTAACTATTTTATCTGTAGCTCATTGTCTTTCTTTTCACTCTCATGTTGACTCTCTGGGGATTATCCCTGTTTATAGAAGAGACATCAGCTCTCTATCAGGGCTCATTCACAACTACACTCGCCTTTGAGTGTTGTAGCGCAATGCATAGAGTATGTGATAACGCAAATCTATTATTTCTCTATACATTCCATGTGTCCTGTTCCCACCAGTGTGTTGCATTGAATAGCACTGTGATGCATTTTTTGGATGTGACACCGATAGGGACTAAGACTGAGGACCCACTACAACGTACCGAAAAGCGTGCGTAATCGGGAGCATTATCACACGCGATTCTGGTTGCGTTGTTGGGGATGCGATTTTGAAATTTACCATTACGGAAACGCATGCGTTTTTCTCAAAAAAATGGTGATCGCAAAACGGAATTCGAGTGAACTTTCGCGTCCCCGTGATTTCCATTCTAACTAATATTGCATGTGCAATAGCAGACGAAATCGCGTGCGCAAACGTGGGAAAAACGCGTTAGTGTGGCTTAGCCCTAAGGCCGAGGCCGCACTGCACCACGCTCTCTCGTTCCTGGCATGTAAAAGCATGTTGCCGTACGCTCCGCGATTTCGCGGGACTCCTATTGTGTTCGTATCGGATTGCTAGTTCGCTAAATGGTGGAGGGACATACGACATATATACATATTTGCACTATATATATGTGTGTGTCTCGTATCTGTAAATAAGGTAAGTATTTGGGGTTCATCACTAATACTTGCACTATATATATGGTGTGGTCTCGTATCTGTAAATAAGGGAAGTATTTGGGGTTCATCACTAATACTTGCACTATATATATTGTGTGTCTCGTATCTGTAAATAATGTAAGTATTTGGGGTTCATCACTAATACTTGCACATATATATATGTGTGTGGTCTCGTATCTGTAAAATAAGGTAAGTATTTGGGTTCATCACTAATACTTGCACTATATATATGTGTGTGTGTCGTATCGTAAATAAGGTAAGTATTTGGGGTTCATCACTAATACTTGCACTATATATAGTGTGTGTCTCGTATCTGTAAATAAGGTAAGTATTTGGGTTCATCACTAATACTTGCACTATATATATGTGTTGGTCTCGTATCTGTAAATAAGGTAAGTATTTGGGGTTCATCACTAATACTTGCACTATATATATGTGTGTGTCTCGTATCTGTAAATAAGGTAAGTATTTGGTGGGTTCATCACTAATACTTGCACTATATATATGTTGTGTCTGGTATCTGTAAATAAGGTAAGTATTTGGGGTTCATCACTATACTTGCACTATATATGTGTGTGTCTCGATCTGTAAATAAGGTAAGTATTGGGGTTCATCACTAAACTTGCACATATATATGTGTGTGTCTCGTATCTGTAAATAAGGTAAGTATTTGGTTCTCACTAATACTTGCACTATATATATGTGTGTGTCTCGTATCTGTAAATAAGGGAAGTATTTGGGGTTCATCACTAATACTTGCACGATATATATGTGTATGTCTTCGTATCTGTAATAAGGTAAGTATTTGGGGTTCATCACTAATACTTGCACATATAATATGTGTGTGTTCGTATCTGTAAATAAGGTAAGTATTGGGGTTCATCATAATACTTGCACTATATATAGTGTGTGTCTCGTATGTAAATAAGGTAAGTATTTGGGTTCATCACTAATACTTGCACTATATATATGTGTGTGTCTCGTATCTGTAAATAAGGTAAGTTTTGGGGTTCATCACTAATACTTGCACTATATATATGTGTGTGTTCGTATCTGTAAATAAGGTAAGTATTTGGGTCATCACTAATACTTGCACTATATATATGTGTGTGTCTCGTATCTGTAAATAAGGTAAGTATTTGGGGTTCATCACTAATACTTGCACTATATTATGGGTTGTCTGTATCTGTAAATAAGGTAAGTATTTGGGGTTCATCACTAATACTTGCACTATATATATGTGTGTGTGTTATCTGTAAATAAGGTAAGTATTTGGGGTTCATCACTAATACGTCACTATTATATATGTGTGTGTCTCGTATCTGTAAATAAGGTAAGTATTTGGGGTCATCACATAATTGCACTATATATAGTGTGTGTCTGTATCTGTAAATAAGGTAAGTATTTGGGGGTTCATCACTAATAATTGCAATATATATAGTGTGTGTCTCGTATCTGTAAATAAGGGAAGTATTTGGGTTCACTCACTATACTTGCACTATATATAGTGTGTGTGTCGTATCTGTAAATAAGGTAAGTATTTGGGTTCATCACTAATACTTGCACTATATATATGGTGTGTGTCGTATCTGTAAATAAGGTAAGTATTTGGGTTCATCACTAATACTTGCACTATATATATGTGTGTGTGTTGTATCGTAATAAGGTAAGTATTGGGGTTCATCACTAATACTT
>CM033473.1:9803840-9828622 GCA_019447015.1 Hymenochirus boettgeri | reverse complement strand
TGGTATAAGATAATCATAGCAAGCTTTTCAGAACATCCTAGTTCCTTCAGAGTTGTTATTAAGATAATCATAGCAAGCTTTTCAGAATCATCCTAGTTCACTTGTAGTAGTGGTATTAATAAGATAACTCATAGCAAGCTTTTCAGATCATCCTAGTTCCTTTAGAGTGGTTATAAGATAATCATAGCAGCTGTCAGAACATCTAGTTCCATTTTAGAGTGGTATAAGATATCATAGCAAGCTTTTCAGACATCCTAGTTCCCTTAGAGTGTATAAGATAATAATCGCAAGTTTTCAGCTAACATCTAGTTCCTGTTAGAGTGGTTTATTATAAGATAATCATAGCAAGCTTTTAGATCATCCTAGTTCCTTCTAGAGTGGTATTAAGATAATCATAGCAAGCTTTTCAGATCATTCCTAGTTCCTTTAGAGTGGGTTATAAGATAATCATAGCAAAGCTTTTCAGACATCCTAGTGTTCCTTAGAGTGGTATAAGATAATCATAGCAAGCTTTCAGACATCCTAGTTCCTTAGGTGGTATATAAGTAATCATAGCAAGTTTTCAGAACATTCCTAGTTTTAGAGTGGGATAAGATAATCATAGCAAGCTTTTCGAACATCCTAGTTCCTTCAGATGGTTATAATTAATCATAGCAAGCTTCAGAAACACCTAGTTTCCTTCAGAGTGGTATAAGATAATCATAGCAAGCTTTTCAGATCATCCTAGTTCCTTTAGAGTGGTATAAGATAATCATAGCAAGCTTTTCAGATCATCCTAGTTCCTTTAGAGTGGTATAAGATAATCATAGCAAGCTTTTCAGAACATCCTAGTTCCTTTAGAGTGGTATAAGATAATCATACCAAGCTTTTCAGAACATCCTAGTTCCTTTTTCATGCTGATTACAATGAAGCTGTGGTGCTCTCTGATATAAATACAACATTCAGCTCATAGTTCAAATAACCAGAAAAAAAGGAACATCAGTGTGGAAGGTGTTAACAAAGTCATATAAAAGGGAGCAGATAAGGTACAAGATAATGTGGATCAAAGTGGCTGATAAATAGTGATAAGCTACTGAAGTGTGAATTTAAAGGAATTACAATAAAAAAACAGAAACAAATTGAATCCCTCTAGTTGTCACAAACAATCCCCAACTAAAGACCCTCAGAAAAGTAGCCAAGGGTCTACAGTGTACACTTCACAAGGATGAGAGGCTCCAAAACATATTCCCAGACCCACCACTTTCTGGTCTACAGCTGGGTACACATGAGGCAATTCTTTGCCAAACTGACCTTTCGTATACCGATTGGATGTGTTGGCAAATCACGGCCAATCACGCGGTCGCCTATAGACCACATGATCGGTCGTGACCACCACCAACAGGGATTCATCCCAGCTGACCGCTCACTTGAGATATTCAGTTGGGACAAAAAATTCACCTTCAGATAGTAAAGGTTTTATTTCCTTTCAGATAGGGACACTACTGAGAAATACATTACACAGAGCTGTGCTAAGATCTGGTTCACTTCATTATCCTCCCCCCTGCAGCTCTGTACTATGTTATTTCTATAAGTGTAACAATTAAAGTTGTGATATTGAGAAATACATTACACAGAGCTGTGCTAAGATCGGGTCACTCATTAATCCTCCCCCTGCAGCTCTGGACTATGTTATTTCTTAAAGTGTAACAATAAAGTTGTGATATTGAGAAAACATACACAGAGCTGTGCTAAGATCGGTCACTTCATTATCCTCCCCATGCAGCTCTGTACTATGTTATTTCTATAAGTGTAACAATTAAAGTTGTGATATTGAGAAATACATTACACAGAGCTGTGCTAAGATCTGGTTCACTTCATTATCCTCCCCCCTGCAGCTCTGTACTATGTTATTTCTATAAGTGTATCTATTAAAGTTGTGATATTGAGATATACATTACACAGAGCTGTGCTAAGGTCTGGTTCACTTCATTATCCTCCCCCCTGCAGCTCTGTACTATGTTATTTCTATAAGTGTAACAATTAAAGTTGTGATATTAATTACAATAAAAAAACAGAAACAAATTGAATCCCTCTAGTTGTCACAAACAATCCCCAACTAAGAACCCTCAGAAAAGTAGCCAAGGGTCTACAGTGTACACTTCACAAGGATGAGAGGCTCAAAACTATTCCCAGACCCACCACTTTCTGGTCTACAGCTGGGTACACATGAGGCAATTCTTTGCCAAACTGACCTTTCGTATACCGATTGTATGTGTTGGCAAAATCACGGCCAATCACGCGGTCGCCTATAGACCACATGATCGGTCGTGACCACCACCAACAGGGATTCATCCCAGCTGACCGCTCACTTGAGATATTCAGTTGGGACAAAAAATTCACCTTCAGATAGTAAAGGTTTTATTTCCTTTCAGATAGGGACAACTACTGAGAAATACATTACACAGAGCGTGCTAAGATCTGGTTCACTTCATTATCCTCCCCCCTGCAGCTCTGTACTATGTTATTCTATAAGTGTAACAATTAAAGTTGTGATATTGGAGAAATACATTACACAGAGCTGTGCTAAGATCTGGTTCACTTCATTATCCTCCCCCCTGCAGCTCTGTAACTATGTTATTCTATAAGTGTAACATTAAAGTTGTGATATTGAGAAATACATTACACAGAGCTGTGCTAAGATCAGGTTCACTTCATTATCCTCCCCCTGCAGCTCTGTACTATGTTATTTCTATAATGTAACAAAGTGTGATTGAACAAAGTTTGTGTTAAAAACACAGAGCTGTGCTAAGATCTGGTTCACTTCATATCCCCCCCTGCAGCTCTGTACTATGTTATTTCTATAAGTGTAACAATTAAAGTTGTGATATTGAGAAATACATTACACAGAGCTGTGAAAGATCAGGTTCACTTCATTATCCTCCCCCTGCAGCTAGCTATGTATTTCTATAAGGTAACAATAAAGTTGTGATATTGAGAAATAATTACACAGAGCTGTGCTAAGATCTGGTTCACTTCATTATCCTCCCCCTGCAGCTCTGTCCTGTACTATGTTATTTCTATAAGTGTAACAATTAAAGTTGTGATATTAAGAAATACATTACACAGAGCTGTGCTAAGATCTGGTTCACTTCATTAAATTACAATAAAAAAACAGAAACAAATGAATCCCTCTAGTTGTCACAAACAATCCCCAACTAAGAACCCTCAGAAAAGTAGCCAAGGGTCTACAGTTGTACACTTCACAAGGATGAGAGGCTCAAAACTATTCCCAGACCCACCACTTTCTGGTCACAGCTGGGTACACATGAGGCAATTCTTTGCCAAACTGACCTTTGTATACCGATTGTATGTGTTGGCAAATCACGGCCAATCACGCGGTCGCCTATAGACCACATGATCGGTCGTGACCACCACCAACAGGGATTCATCCCAGCTGACCGCTCACTTGAGATATTCAGTTGGGACAAAAAATTCACCTTCAGATAGTAAAGGTTTTATTTCCTTTCAGATAGGGACAATACTGAGAAATACATTACACAGAGCGTGCTAAGATCTGGTTCACTTCATTATCCTCCCCCCTGCAGCTCTGTACTATGTTATTTCTATAAGTGTAACAATTAAGTTGTGATATGGAGAAATACATTACACAGAGCTGTGCTAAGATCTGGTTCACTTCATTATCCTCCCCCCTGCAGCTCTGTAACTATGTTATTCTATAAGTGTAACATTAAAGTTGTGATATTGAGAAATACATTACACAGAGCGTGCTAAGATCAGGTTCACTTCATTATCCTCCCCCTGCAGCTCTGTACTATGTTATTTCTATAATGTAACATAAAGTTGTGATCTGAGAAACATGTTAACAACACAGAGCTGTGCTAGATCTGGTTCACTCATATCCCCCCCTGCAGCTCTGTACTATGTTATTTCTATAAGTGTAACAATTAAAGTTGTGATATTGAGAAATACATTACACAGAGCTGTGAAAGATCAGGTTCACTTCATTATCCTCCCCCCTGCAGCTAGCTATGTTATTTCTATAAGTGTAACAATTAAAGTTGTGATATTAGAAATATATTACACAGAGCTGTGCTAAGATCTGGTTCACTTCTTATCCTCCCCCCTGCAGCTCTGTACTATGTATTTCTATAAGTGTAATCTTTAATTAAAGTTTGATATTGAGAATTACATTACACAGAGCTGTGCTAAGTCTGGTTCACTTCATTATCCTCCCCCCTGCAGCTCTGTACTATGTTATTTCTATAAGTGGAACAATTAAAAGTTGTGTGGATATTAAGAATACATTATTGAGAAATACATTACACAGAGCTGTGCTAAGATCTGGTTCACTTTATTATCCTCCCTCTGCAGATCTATACTGTGTATTTATTAAAGGGGTAATATTAAAGGGCAGATGCAATGTTTAGGGACTTGTCCGGATTAAAAGTGACTCAGCAAACTGCTCCAAACACCACAATACAGAGCATTATAGTATTGAAAAAAACTCAATGGTTCATCATATTGCCTAACAAATATTTTGCTGGGAATTTAACCTCGGCCTCTCTCTACTGACCATTTATATGAATATTTATCATTGCGTGCAGTGTTACCACCTGGGAGAATTAAATGTTGTTTCAATAGTGAATGGGGATTGAGGTGCTTGAGTTTATTGTCAGGATAATCTGTTTCTGCTCTTACCCCTCCCTATGTGCTCTGGAATGAAATGGAATCTTCCAACATTCACCTATACATGTCCATACCTGACACCACCCACAATGGGATTTCAAATTACCGGAAGTATTTCCATAGTCAATTTCCCCCACCCCCTATAGGATGGATTTCCTATAATAGGACACAAAGTGATGGGATGCCATTAATCTATTGCTTATGGCAGGGATATTCAAAACTACAACTCCCACTAGTGCCTTTAGAGTGGTATAAGATAATCATAGAGCAGCTGTTCAGATCATTTCTAGTTCCTTAATGGTATAGATAATCATAGCAGCTTTTCAGGAAAACTCCTTTCCTTTAGATGGTATAAGATATCATAGCAGCTTTTCAGACATCCTATCCTTCCAGAGTGGATAAGATAATCATGCAACTTTTCAGAACATTCCTAGCCTTCAGATGGTCAAGTATCATGCAGCTTTTCAATCTCCTATACTTTAGAGTGGTAATACTGAAATACATAGCACAGCTTTTCAGATTCATCCTCAGTTCTACTTTTAGAGTGGTATACAGATAATCTAGCAAGCTGTTTCAGATCATCCCTAGTTCCCTTTAGAGTGGTATAAGATATCATAGCCACGCTTTTTTCAGATCCAATCTGTTCCTTAGAGTGGTATAAGAATACATAGCAACTTTTTCAAAGATCATCCTAGTTCCCTTTAGAGTGGTATAAGAGAATAATCATGCACTTAGACATCTATTAGTTATTTCATAAAGCTTTTTAGACTCCCTAGTTTTTCCTTCGAGTGGGTATAAGATAATCATACAAGCTTTTCAGAACACTGCCGTTCCTTTGTAGTGGTATAATGTAATCATAGCAACTTTTTCAAACATCCATCCTAGTTCCTTCAGGATGGGTTACAGAGTCATCTGCAAAGCTTTTCAGATCCATCCTAGTTACTTTAGAGTGGTATAAGATAATATAGCAAACTTTTCAGAACATCCATTAGGTTCCCTTATAGTGGTATAAGATAATCCTATACAAGCTTTTCAAAATCCCCTAAGTTTTCCTAGAGTGGGTAAAATCAGCATAATCACTCCGTTTTCAAGATCATCCAGTTCCCTTTAGAGTGGTATAACAAATAATCATAGCATTTCTTCAGAACTCCTATTCCTTTAGATGGTATAGAGATATATATCAACAGCTTTTTCAGAAATCCTAGTTCCTTTAGAGTGTTATACGATGAATCATAAGCAAGCTTTTTTTGAGAACATCCCTAAGAACGTTTCCTTTATAAGTGGTATAAGAGATAATCATAGCAAGGCTTTCAGATATCATCGCAGTTCCTTTAGAGGGGTAGATAAGATAATCATAGCAAGCTTTTTCCATCATCCTAGTTCCTTTGAGTGTATAGAGAATAAATCCATAGCAAAAGCTTTTGAGTAAACAATCCTAGTTCCTTTAGAGTGGTATAAAAGATCTCATAGCATAATTTTCTTCAGATATCCTAGTTTCCTTTTAGAGTGGTATAATATAATCACTATCAAGCTCCTTTCAGATCATCCTAGTTACTTTAGAGTGGTATAGAGATATCATAGCAAGCTTTTGAGAACATCCTAGTTTCCTTTAGAGTGGTAATAAGATATCAGAGCAAGCTTTTGAGATCATCCTAGTTCCTTTAAGTGCTATAAGATAATCATAGCCAGCTTTTCAGAACATCCTGTTCCTTTAGAGTGGTATAAGTAATCAAATAGCCAATTTCAAATATCCTAGTTCCTTTAGAGTGGTACTATCTCAGATCAAGCCATAGCGCAGAAACGATCGGATTGATGGTAAAAAAATAACAGCAACTTTTTGTGCACCCCACAGAATCAGCGTCCGCCAGAACCCTAGAAGGCAACAAAGACACATCATATAGCCAGTTAACATCCACATGATAATCAGAGAACCAAGTTTCAGAAGCAACTAGTACATCTGGCGGTGGACTAAGTTGGTTAAGATATAAGATAATCATAGCAAGCTTTTTTAAGACAGTCCTAGTCCTTTAGAGTGGTATAAGAAATCAATAGCAAGCTTTCCATCATCCTAGTTCCTTTAGAGTGGTATAAGATAATAATACAAAAGCTTTCAGATCATCCTAGTTCCTTAGAGTGGTAAAGCTAATAATATACAACTTTGAGAACATCCTAGTTTCCTTTAGAGTGGGATAAATAATCATAGCAAATTTTCAGAATATCCTAGTTCACTTAGAGTGGTATAAGAATAATCAATAGCAACTTTTAGAACATCCTAGTTCCTTTAGAGTGGTATAAGATAACATCAGCAAGCTTTTTCAGACATCCTAGTTCCTTTAGTGGTATAAGATAATCAAGCAAGCTTTTCAGAACATCTAGTTCCTCAGAGTGGTTATAAAGATAATCATAGCAAGCTTTTCAGACATCCTAGTTCCTTCAGAGTTGTATAAGATAATATAGCAATTTTCATTCAGAACATCCTAGTTCCTTTGGAGTGTATAAGATAATCATAGCAAGCTTTTTCGAACATCCAGTTGCCTTAAAGTGTATAAGATAATCAGTAGCAAGCTTTTCAGATCATCCAGTTCCTTAAGAGTGGATAAATATATAGCAAGCGTTTCCAGAAACATCCTAGTTCTTAGTGGTATAAGATAATCATACCAGACTTTTCAGACATCCTAGTCCTCTTGTCATGCTGATACAATGAAGCGTGGTGCTCTCTGATATAAATACAACATTCAGCTCATAGTTCAATAACCAGAAAAAAAGGACTCAGTGGAGGTGTTAACAATCATATAAAGGGAGCAGATAAGTGTACAAGAAATGTGGATCAAGTTAAAATAGTGATAAGCTACTGACGTGTGAATTAAAGGAATTCAATAAAAAACAGAAACAAATGAATCCCTCTAGTTGTCACAAACAATCCCCAACTAAAGACCCTCAGAAAGTAGCCAAGGGTCTACAGTGTACACTTCACAAGATGAGAGGCTCCAAAACTATTCCCAGACCCCCACTTTCTGGTCTACAGCTGGGTACACATGAGGCAATTCTTTGCCAAACTGACCTTTCGTATACCGATTGGTATGTGTTGGCAAATCACGGCCAATCACGCGGTCGCCTATAGACCACATGATCGGTCGTGACCACCACCAACAGGGATTCATCCCAGCTGACCGCTCACTTGAGAATATTCAGTTGGGACAAAAAATTCACCTTCAGATAGTAAAGGTTTATTTCCTTTCAGATAGGGACACTACTGAGAAATACATTACACAGAGCTGTGCTAAGATCTGGTTCACTTCATTATCCTCCCCCCTGCAGCTCTGTACTATTTTATTTCTATAAGGTGTAACAATTAAAGTTGTGATATTGGAAATACATTACACAGAGCTGTGCTAAGATCTGGTTTCACTTCATTATCCTCCCCCCTCCTCTCTGTACTATGTTATTTCTATAAGTGTAACATTAAAGTTGTGATATTGAGAAATACATACACAAGCTGTGCTAAGATCAGGTTCACTTCATTATCCTCCCCCTGCAGCTCTGTACTATGTTTTTCTATAAGTGTAACAATAAGTTGTGATATTGAGAAATCATTACACAGAGCTGTGCTAAGATCTGGTTCACTTCATTATCCTCCCCCCTGCAGCTCTGTACTATGTTATTTCTATATAGTGTAACAATTAAAGTTGTGATATTGAGAATACATTACACAGAGCTGTGCTAAGATCAGGTTCACTTCATTATCCTCCCCCTGCAGCTCTGTACTATGTTATTTCTATAAGTTAACAATTAAAGTTGTGATATTGAAATACATTACACAGAGCTGTGCTAAGATCTGGTTTCACTTCATTATCCTCCCCCCTGCAGCTCTGTACTATGTTATTCTATAAGTGTATCTATTAAAGTTGTGATATGAGATATACATTACACAGAGCTGTGCTAGGTCTGGTTCACTTCATTATCCTCCCCCCTGCAGCTCTGTACTATGTTATTTCTATAAGTGTAACAATTAAAGTTGTGATATTAAGAAATACATTACACAGAGCTGTGCTAAGATCTGGTTCACTTCATTATCCTCCCCCCTGCAGCTCTGTACTATGTTATTTCTGTAAGTGTAACTATTAAAGTTGTGATATTGAGATATACATTACACAGAGCTGTGCTAAGATCTGGTTCACTTCATTATCCTCCCCCTGCAGCTCTGTACCATGTTTTCTCTATAAGTGTAACTATTAAAGTTGTGCATTGAGAAATCATTACACAGAGCTGTGCTAAGATCTGGTTCACTTTATTATCCTCCCTCTGCAGATCTATACTGTGTATTTATTAAAGGGGTAATATTAAAGGGCAGATCAATGTTTAGGGACTTGTCCGGATTAAAAGTGACTCACAAAATGCTCCAAACACCAATACAGAGCATTATAGTATTGAAAAAAACTCAATGGTTCATCATATTGCCTAACAAATATTTTGCTGGGAATTTAACCTCGCCTCTCTCTACTGACCATTTATATGATATTTATCATTGCGTGCAGTGTTACCACCTGGGAGAATTAAATGTTGTTTCAATAGTGAATGGGGATTGAGGTGCTTGAGTTTATGTCAGGATAATCTGTTTTCTGCTCTTACCCCTCCCTTATGTCTCTGATGAAATGGAATCTTCACACAATTCCATATACATGTCCATACCTGACACCACCCACAATGGGATTTCAAATTACCGGAAGTATTTCATAGTCAATTTCCCCCACCCCCTATAGGATGGATTTCCTATAATAGGACACAAAGTGATGGGATGCCATTAATCTATTGCTTATGGCAGGGATATTCAAAACTACAACTCCCACCATGCCCTAGCTGCCTTCTGCATGTAAAAGAGTGCTGGGAGTTGTAGTTTTCAAACATCTGGAGGGACACTGGTTGCCTATCCTTGGCCTTTGGTGACATCATTGTAAATAGGAATGTCCAGCAGGTTAACAGTCCGTAATTAGTTTAATCAAATTCATAATTAATAGACGGAGTTGCCATACTGTTTCTAAGATTAGAAAACGAATATATGTTATAACTGTGTAATAACTATTATCTTGAACTGTACCCTCCTTTCCACACACCTTTCCTTGCTAATATACTTATTTATTTAAAAAAATCTTATCTTTGGTTTATTTAAAAACCTGAACATACCTAAATAGAAGCTTTTGGTGCTGTGTAGCCTATTTTCTAGGGATTTACAGATCTTTTTTAAATTGCGTTGTCCTTTAAATGAATTTAATATGTGGGAAAAATTGCCAAGCAGGAGCCAAAATGGATTCCTCAATACAAAATGGCTACATAAAACATGATTGATGAAACCACAATCATTTTCTCATGCTTAGGCACATGTATGTGAGGTTTTCATATGAGATCTAGAGCCAAAAAGAACAGTTTTAGATATTCCTCAACCTCCTCTTCTTATACGGTATCTTTATTTATGTAAAATATTTCACACTTTAATACACATATCACTATGAATAGTTAGTAGACAATGTGTCATCAGTCTCACCCTATAGGGGAGTGGTATCTCTCTGTAAACAAGGCTGGATATTTAACATTGGCTTTTTCTCTGTTTAAACTCACATTGGTATCATAGTATGTAAGGTAGAGAACTTCATTCATTGGTTCCCCAGTTAGTCATTCAGAAGGATTGTGTGACGTTTTCTGTATTCGTTTCAACTTGCACACATTTTTCCTTCCTGTTTTTTTGTTACTGTGCTGGCTTCCAATTAGGTCGGTTGAGCCGGAAAGTTTACTCTAAATTGCAAATTGTGTTTGCTTTGTTTATGGTAGGCCAAGCCCTGAACATAGGAGTTATTCATTACACAGAAAGTTGTGTTACTCAGAAATTTAACATTTTCATCTGTTGTACAAAAAGATAAAAATAACAATGAAGAAAGTGAATCTTAAGACAGGTTTACTTTCTGCCTGGCTTCACCGAGCGTGCTCAGTCTGTGTTAAGTCTATGGAAACTGCCAAGTGTATTGACTTAAATACACTTGGCACTTAAATTCTGATTTCGGAAACTCTTGAATGAAGCCTTTGAATTCGGTAACCCTTGAATGTAGCCACTGATTTCAGTAACCCTTGAATGTAGCCACCGGTTTCGGTGCCCCTCAAATGTAGCCACCGATAAAGGTAACCCTTAAATGTAGCCACAGATTTCGGTAAGCTTCAAATGTAGCCACCGATTTCAGTAACTCTTGAATGTAGCCACCGGTTTCGGTAGCCCTAAAATGTAGCCACCAATAAAGGTAACCCTTAAATGTAGCCACAGATTTCGGTAAGCTTCAAATGTAGCCACCGATTTCAGTAACTCTTGAATGTAGCCTTTGAATACGGTAGCCCTCGAATGTAATGCTCATTTTTTAGTAACCCTCAAATGTAGTGGAAACCCAACAATTGCCAGATCGTGGGGGAAAGAAGTGTTTTAATGGGTTTTGGTGACAGTGACATATTCCCCAGACCATTTCCCAGGTGCCACAACCATTTACAGTAAGTTACCATTGTTATTTTATCTGTTTTTTATCCAAATTTTTCAAACTATTATCTCCTGTAGGCTTTAATAGGTTTGTTTAGGTTTAACCTCTCCTCTGGGAGACATAAAAGGGAAGTATTATGCTAGGAACCAGGTGGCTACAGATCTGTCATGGAGGCTAACCTTATTATAATAGGGCCATTTTATAAAATAATCGGTTTAATCTAACTATTAATGCAGCCATTAAATGGTAACGTTGTATTTATATTATACATTAGGATTAACACTAATATTCTATTTGTGTGCTTGTCTATTATCGGTCACTAGTCACACTATCGTAATGTACAAATGTATAAGGCTCGTACACACGTGTGATTTTATGGCAGACAAACGAGTGTTTGGCGAATAGCTGTTTGAACAATAATCGCACGTGTGTTGCCATACGTTGATCCACGTGGGTCGTACTACCAAAGGTGCAAGAGCAAGTGATTACACACATATGATTATCGGGTGAAACGGACGTTTGCTTTGTGTACAAGCCTTTAGTAGGGTTCACAATTATCCATTTATAGTTGTGTTTGCACATTACTACCAGTAGAGGCTGCTATACTGCCCTAGTTATAAGTCCCAAAATCCATTACACAATCACATTATCATCCCATCTGTGTGGTTTATTTTATCTTCTGGAAGGGCAGGTTTGGAGAACAAACATATTCCGATGCCCCAAATACACATTCTGAGCCTGGGAGCATGGAATCTATAGAATGTCTAGAATTGGGGTTTATTGTCAGTGCTAGACCCCCAGTGGGCAGCCAATAGAATCTCTACATTTTGTGACACCACAGTTGATTATCTGTCCACCTGAATATGATTGGCTCTGCAATAATAAATAAATCACTTTCTGTTCTTCTAACATAAGCAATGAACAGGTTTAATTCAAGTCCAATTCAAACTGTATCTTAAAATTTGCAATTTATTTTGTGTGACTATTAAAAACAATCTCAAAACAGGATTTCCAATATTATATCTAATATACTATACACAAGAAACATGATAATATATCCTGTAAATTATATAGTGGATAATGTACCCCCAACTGTAAATTATAAGGATAAGTCACAGAGGAGTTCCGTGACCGACCATATAAAAGCACAAGGCCGCAGGCCAAGCACCTTTTATACAGGGCATGGAACTCCAAGGTGACTTGTAATATCCCTATAATTTACAGTTGGGGGCGCATTATTTATTATAACCTACCCCTTTGTGGCTTCTGGTTTCCTTCTCCTCCTGAAACTGTAAGAATATAAGTCTATAATCTTACAGTTCCTCCCATAGAAATCCACTACAGGGGAAGGTTATATCCTTATATATGGTACTTAGCTATTTAATCAATTTAGTTCTGTCACATGACTAACCGAAATTTGTGTATTACAGGAAAAATTGCATCCTCTATTTTAAAGAGAAACTGTGATCATGCAGTAGTTAACTGCTCTCTGGCTCCCCCCAAGTCTGCCCCCCCCCAACATCTGCACGTGCTTACCTAGGTCACAAATAGGAGTCAGGGGCATTGACTGCAGGAGGAGCCAGAGAGAAGTCAGTTACTAAATAAGAAGAGGTTTTTTTTAATTTTGAGTATAATGGAAGTCACGTGGAGTTCTAAAACTCAGCAGGTGGCTTTGTGCCACCACATGGTCATGAAACTCCTTGGAAAAAACATGTTTTAAAAACAAACAAAAAAAAAAACTGCTGCCTAGAACTATTTTCTGACTCTTGTCATTATGGCTGCCCCAGTGCCACCCAGTCAGTATTTTACCACCCCACCTGGTATATCTGAGCTGGTGAAATCATTTTCAAAATACCAACTTTATTTAATGTGGCGATTAAGCCCCATCCCAAACCCTGCCCAGAAGACGCCTCCCCAGGTCATTTTTAACCTGGGAGTTGGCCAACCTACCCGCTCCACGGTGTGTTATTACATTACATGCCACCTGCTCACCATAACCAGAATGGAGAGGAAAAGACAGATACCATTGGGGCACAGTGCATGTGGCGCACACAGAATGACACAATAAGTGATGGATTGTGGGATGTGTGACGCAGTAGATAGTGAGTCTCCTGTTCACACCAATAGTAATATGGTAAACTTCTATGGTTTCAATGAGTGTGCAAATGAAATCAGTGGATAAACCTTCCATTTTATAATCGATGCTTGTCTGGTGGTGTCACACTCACACCAATACAATACGCCGCACACTTGTCTGGTGATGTCGCACTCACACCAATACAATACGCCGCACACTTGTCTGGTGATGTCGCACTCACAACAATACAGTACGCCGCACACTTGTCTGGTGGTGTCACACTCACACCAATACAATACGCCGCACACTTGTCTGGTGGTGTTGCACTCACAACAATACAATATGCTGCACACTTGTCTGGTGGTGTCGCACTCAAAACAATACAAATAGCCGCCCTGGTGGTGTTGCACTCACAACAATACAATATGCTGCACACTTGTCTGGTGGTGTCGCACTCACAACAATACAATACGCCGCACACTTGTCTGGTGATGTCGCACTCACAACAATACAGTACGCCGCACACTTGTCTGGTGGTGTTGCACTCACAACAATACAATATGCCGCACACTTGTCTGGTGGTGTCGCACTCACAACAATACAATAAGCCGCACACTTGTCTGGTGGTGTCGCACTCACACAAGTACCGATAACTCCGCACACTTGTCTGGTGGTGTCGCACTCACAACAATACAATACGCCGCACACTTGTCTGGTGGTGTCGCACTCACAACAATACAATACGCCGCACACTTGTCTGGTGGTGTCGCACTCAAAACAATACAATGCGCCGCACACTTGTCTGGTGGTGTTGCACTCACAACAATACAATACGCCGCACACTTGTCTGGTGTTGTTGATCTCACAACAATATAATACGCCACACACTTGTCTGGTGGTGTCGCACTCACAACAATACAATACGCCGCACACTTGTCTGGTGGTGTTGCACTCACAACAATACAATACGCCGCACACTTGTCTGGTGGTGTTGCTCTCACAACAATATAATACGCCGCACACTTGTCTGGTGGTGTTGCACTCACAACAATACAATATGCTGCACACTCGCCATTTCCAAGGACAAGAATTCTGTTCATATTTACTGATCCTTCTAATTTTACTAGTGAATCCAGTTGTTTCAGTATCTGAACGAGGCTGCCATACTCATCAGATATGGGGGACTACAGGACAGGAGACAACATCACTCAATCCTACGCTACAAAATCATATTGTAGCGTATTAGTACAATATTAATGTACTTTAGTTCTCCTTTAAAGGGCATGTCCACCCTTCTTAAAAACTTTTCATATAATATTCTCCCTGTCCCCCCCAGCCCCAACTGCTATAGTTTTAATATCAGAAAGTGCCCCAAATATTACTTACCTTCCCTCTTTCCTCCACCGCACTGCCAGGCCCTCTGCTTGCGAGAAAATGGAAGCAGAGGGGCGGGACCGGCAGAAGCGTCTGTGATTGGCTTAGCGGCAAGCAATCACGGATGCGGCTGCCAGGAGTTCAGTGCAACGGAGGAAAGAGGGAAGGTAAGTAGTATTTGGGGCACTTTCTGATAATAAAACTATAGCGGTTGGGGCTGGAGGGACAGGGAGACTATTATATAAAAAGGTTTTTACGCTAGGGGGAGGGAATCTAAATCGGGAGGGAGAAGGAGGGGGAGGGAGGGGGAGAAGGGCTGCAGTACGCATGCCAAACTTCTCCCGGAGGGGAGACAGGAGGCAGAGTCCTATATGGACTCTGCAATCCTCCTGGTGGGCATTTTTTTGGACTTGGGGGGGACTACAGGAGAACAATATGGAGCTGGGATGTAAGGTAAGGATTAAACTACACTACACAATGAGGCCAGTAGTGGGGGGGGGGTTATAGTTTTGGGGGTGGACATGCCCTTAAAGGAGACAACCCCCCAGTTAAAATATTTCTTGTGAGATCCGTGCCATGACTGTAATTAATGAAGCTGGGGGTGTAATTATAAAAACAATCACATTCCTGCATTTCTCCATTCTGCCACTCTGATTGGTTCACGTAACGACAGAGACTCTATTTACTCTCTATAATGTATCTCCTGCAGGGAATAGTTATTCATTTCAATAGATCATTAGTCTTTATTATGGCCACTGTAGAAAGCCAAACTATGGTAATTTGCCTTTATTTAGGGATTGTGAGTGTGTATAATTTCACACTTGGGGCCATATTCATAAAGGCGCGTCATCGCTTTTAAGCGATCGGTTTAGCGATACTTAATTTATGATCGTTATTGTAAATTAACGATAACGATCGTAAATTACCGTTATGATTTATTATCCCCATAGAATACAATTGTGGTAGTTTACTACCGAATGGCATTCTATGACCCAACCTTCGTTAATTAATGAAAATTTGGTGTAAATGTATGACCGCCTTTATAATATATATATATACACAAACATAGAAGAGTTAATCAATGCACATTCCTGGGCAATATCATATTATCTGCACACTGGCATACTTTATAAACAAAGGGGTTTTAGTATACATTACTGTGATCACATGAATGAAAAGCCTTCCAACCAAAAGTTTGCTAATGGTAATTGAAGTAAAAGAAATTGAAAAGGTTAGAAGTTAGGACCTTCCAGACTGGGGTTACCTTGACGTGGTTGGAAGGCTTTTCATGAAAGCCCATTCCCTTGACTTACCCTTACCCTAGTCCTAATCCTAGTCCCAATCCTAGTCCTTACCCTAGTCCTTACCCTAGTCCTTACCCTAGTCCTAATCCTAGTCCTAATCCTAGTCCTTACCCTAGTCCTAATCCTAGTCCTTACTCTAGTCCTAATCCTAGTCCTAATCCTAGTCCTAATCCTAGTCCTAATCCTTATCCTAATCCTAGTCCTTACCCTAGTCCTAATCCTAGTCCTTACCCTAGTCCTAATCCTTATCCTAATCCTAATCTTAATCCTAGTCCTACTCTTTATTCTAATCCTTATCCTAGTCCTTAAAGCCTAGTCCTTATTCTTGTCCCAATCTTTATCCTAATCCTTCCTCTAGTCCTAATCCTAATCCTTATTCTAATCCTAGTCCTAATCCTTACCCTAGTCCACATTCTAATCCTAGTCCTAATCCTTACCCTAGTCCTTATTCTAATCCTAGTCCTTATCTTAATCCTTAAGGTGGGTCCCAATCGCGGTGTATAAACAAACATTTCGTCCGATAAACGGCCTGCGTGTACGCGCTTTATTGGCTGAAACGGTCTTTCGTTCAGGGATCGATGAACGACCGAATTGGCAGATCTCCAAACGAACGAGCGTTTCGGCCGATAAAGCACCTACACATGGGCCGATAATCGCCTGAAACGTTATCACACATATAACAAGATAATAGTTAATGTTGACAGTCTGTATATATGTAAGCAATGTTAATATATTAACCATGTGACTGCCTACAGGGTGTATGTATATATATATAAACCTTCCGGTAGCACCGAGGTATAATAAAACACTAATTGTGTGTGCCCTGTAATTGGATTATATACTGTAGGGATCAGCTTGGTAGACAGCAGGGATCAGGGCACAGAAGGAAATAGAAATCACATTAGTCTTTTTGGGTTAAACAAAAAAGGAAAAAATATTTATTTAGCCAAAAATAAAGTCCAGACGATCCTTGCCATTCACAATTTACATGAGAAAATGGTGACACAAAACCTTACACTGCTTGTGTGCCAAACCCTCACCTTGGGTTATCTCCACGGCCACTCTTGGCCACACACCATGGGCCTAATGGCACTGCCACCTGCTTGTCCAGGTTCCTCCTAGATATATGGTCCTTGGGCCTAGCTCACCCCAGACCATCAGCTGCACAGGTCCCACCTTCTGAGAACATGCACCGCTTTATTGAACTCGGCCAGGTGAGCTGATTGGGCCTTGTTACCACATTCAAAACCTGCCCTGGACTTGAAACAAGGGAATGCGCCGGCAATCCTTTTACCAATCCATCCTGGATCCCAAAGAAAAAAACAGCTGTTTCTAAGCTGCACCAATTATTACATTAGATTGTTTGCCCCAAATCCAGACCAAATCTGTGCAGTAATAGTAAAAAGGCCACTAAATTCTGCTTAAATATCCAATGGATCTCACAATCTATATATAAAACCTTAGGATCATGCCCTCAGAACAATATCATCAATTTTATTATAAAGATATTAATACGTTTGTGATGCACAGTACGGCCATCATCAGGATCAAACTTCTATCACAACAAGCTTTATCCCCCATGTGTAACCCCTCCCCCACAGGCAAGTCACTGCCGACCAATCAAAACTGCGTGTGTCAAAAATCATCATAATCATCAATTAGCTCATCAATCATCAATTGGTTGATAGCTGTACAATAAAATTGATGATATTGTTGTAAATCTTTGTGTATTTCTTTATGAACTAAAGTGAAGTCCAAGTTAGAAGTTTCATGAGAATGGCGCCATTTAAAGAAGCATCTGTCACCTCTAGACTAATTAGCACAGCGATGGAATCGATTCCTCCATACGGATTGCTAGGAAGTTAATACAGAATTGGAGAGAAAGAGAATTAAGCTATAGGATGTTTGTGGTTGACGTATTATAATGGAATTGAATATATTTGCTTAGTTATTTCCCTGTCCACGGGGTCGTAGACTTGTAGTCATATTATTTATGCACAACGTATAACTTGGTGGCAGTCTATTATTTATCTATGTCTAAATAGTTTATTTAATATACAGTGAAGTCTAATTGGTGCCATGTTGTTTATTACAGGTTTTATGGTTGACTGGTGTAGGCAGGGACACGATTAGAGACAAGGATACGATTGTTACCTCAACCTCACCCATAATCCACCTAATGGATCTACACACCGTGTTGCATCGATATAATGAGATTATTACACACACATAAAAATATACACAACCTCTCAATATCACATTGGATTTATTGTTAATAAACAAGATACATCACCGTTCTGGTTAGACCAGGCTTTCATGTTCTCTACAAACGTCAATGTTCTATATATATGTACAGAGAACACAGGAATCCATTGAGAGGTCAATGGAGATCATAATCAATGGAATCCATTGAGCTTACAATCAAATAGAGAGACCTCCTTTCCACTTGCGGCAAAGCTCTAATACGTTATATAATATCATTTAAAGTTGTGTACTGAACTATTTATGTATTTGTTCCCCTTGTGTGACTTTATTGTACTTTGTTATTGTACATGATTGTGTCCCCAAGTGGTGCTTTACAAATAAACTATACATACATACAAGGGTCACACACACATTGATATTATTGGACAATCCTATTTGCAAGTATTTATAGAAAGAAACCAGACATTTCTGATTAAAAGACTCTTATACACCATACCCCTCCTCCATAATAAAAGCAAAATAAGTACCCAGGAAGAGGACATAACCTTTTTAGGTGACCGTCACTGGCTTGCTTAGTGCCACCTCCCAGTTTGTGTTTGGAACCTGGCCAATGAGAACACGTACTTCTAGCAGAGCCTCCTCAGAATGGCCAAGCCTCGGACTAAGAAAGCTTTTAGGTCCCCACCACTTCTATTGGGAGGGGTGTGTGAGAGAATATAATTGCCCTTTAAAATGTGTCACTTGACTGTATAAGTGGTTCCTACCAAGAGATTCAGCAATTCATATTTTTGCCCATTGTCTACCCTGCCCGTAGTCATTTTGTCAGATTGACTGGTGACTGTTCTTTATGAGTTTCTGCAATCTGATTGCTCGAGATGGATTTTCCCAAAAAGTTGCTCACACTACCAGCTACTGTTTCTTAGTTGTCGGTCAGATAGGCCGCATGGATGTTAGGCCTTCTATGTTTGCATAAGGATCATTGGTAAAAGAAGGAACAGGGATTTTTATAATCAGGGGCACGAAATGAGCCATGATTGGTCATCTCAGCCCTGCTGACTATCTAAGATAATGGTGCCGGTTTAATGAAATGGCGAAACCCTACATTTTACTGTTAGTATTTAGATTGTAAGCTCTCGGGGCAGGGCCAGGTGTTAATGGATTAAAGTACTATAAAGCATTGCAGAATATGTAACACTATATAAGAAAATAAATACATACATATATATATATATATACATACATACAGTACATACATACATAGAGAGCATACACATCTATACATACACACATTACATACATATATACATACATAGCATACATACAGTACATAAACACATACTGTACATAGCATACTGTACATAGCATACATACATACATAACATACATACATACATACATAACATACATGCATACATATGATACAGTACATAAACACATACATAGCATACACACATATACATACAGTAAATACATACAGGACATACATAGCATACACAAATATACATACGGTACATACATACAGTACATGCACACATACAGTACGTACATACAGAGCATACACATATATGCATACACACATTCATCCATACAGTACATAAACAAAAAAAAGCATACACATATATACACAGTACATACATACCTACATATACATATATATATATATATATATATATATATATATATATATATATATATTTTTTTTTTTAATGTAAATAAAGTACATACATACATATCATCATAACTCAAATTCTTCTTTTGTCTCCCCAGGTGGGGGTGGAATGTTGTGGGACACTATAATGTTGTAGCCTGAAGGTTGGACACTATAATGTTGTAGCCTGAAGTTTGGACACTATAATGTTGTAGCCGGAAGGTCGGACACTATAATGTTGTAGCCGGAAGATCGGACACTATAATGTTGTAGCCGGAAGGTTGAACACTATAAAGTTGTAGCCGGAAGGTTGGACACTATAATGTTGTAGCCTGAAGGTTGGACACTATACATGTTTGATCCTGAAGGTTGGACACTATAATGTTGTAGAGTGAAGGTTGGACCTATAATGTTGTAGCCTGAAGATTGGACACTATAATGTTGTAGCCGGAAGGTTGGACACTATAATGTTGTAACCGGAAGGTAACGAAGGTTGGACACTATAATGTTGTAGCCTGAAGATTGGACACTATAATGTTGTAGCCTGAAGGTTGGACACTATATGTTGTAGCCTGAGATGGACACTATAATGTTGTAAGCGCTGAAGGATTGGACACTTATCAATTTTTAGCGCTGGGAAGGTTGGATGAGCACTATAATGTTGTAGCCTGATGTTGGAGCACTATAAGGATTTGTGTAGCCTAAAGACTGGACACTAGTATAAATATGTTGTAGGCTGAAGGTTGGACACTAATAATGTTTGTAAGCCTGAAGGTTGGACACTATAATGTTGTAGCTTGCTAAGTTGGTACACTATGGATATTGTAGCCTGAAGTTGGACATATAATGTTGTAGCCTGAAGATTGACACTATAATGTTGTAGCCTAAGATTGGACCTATAAGTGGTGTAGCCCTGAAGGTTGGACACTTAATGTTTGCCTGAAGGTTGGCAACCTAATAATGGTTGTAGCCTGAAGATGGTGGGACACTATAATGTGTGTAGCCGGAAGGATTGGCTACTATACAAATGTTGTAACGCCGGAAGGTTGGACACTATAATGTTGTAGCCGGAAGGTTGGACACTATAATGTTGTAGTCCTGAAGGTTGGACACTATAATGTTGTAGCCTGAAGGTTGGACACTATAATGTTGGAGCCTGAAGGTTGGACACTATAATGTTGTAGCCTGAAGGTTGGACCCTATAATGTTGTAGCCTCCGAAGGCATTGACACTATAATGTTGTAGCTGGAAGGTTGGACAACACTATAATGTTGTAGCCTGAAGGTTGGACACTATAATGTTGTAGCCTGAAGATTGGACACTATAATGTTTTAGCCGGAAGGTTGGATACTATAATGTTGTAGCCTGAAGGTTGGACACTATAATGTTGTAGCCTGATGGATGGACACTATAATGTTGTAGCCTGAAGGATTGGACACTATAATTTTTAGCCTGAGGGAAGGTTGGATGAGTGGGGCACTATAATGTTGTAGCCTGACGGGCCTAAGGATGTTAGCTAGTGACCCCTAATAATGTTGGTAGGCTGAAGGTTGGACACTAAATTTTGTAGCGCTGAAGGTTGGAGGACACGGTATAATGTTGGTAGCTTGAAGGTACGTAGGAAGGCTAGGTGACTATAATTTGTGAGCCTGAGATTGACACTATAATGTTGTAGCCTAAAGGATTGGACCTATAGAGTGTGTAGCCCTGAAGCTTTGGACGGACTATAATGTTTCGTACCTGAAGGTTTTGGACGAGCCTAATGAATGGTTGTAAGCCTGGGGAAGATGGTTGGACACTATAATGTGTTAGCCGGAAGATTGGCACTATACAAATGTTGTAAGCCGGCAAGGTGGGACACTATAATGCTTGTAGGGCCCGGAAGGTTGGACACTATACATGTTTGTAGTCCGGAAGGTTGGACACTATAATGTTGTAGCCTGAAGGTTGGACACTATAATGTTGTAGCCTGAAGATTGAACACTATAATGTAGCCGGAAGGTTGGACACTATAATGTTGGAGCCATTTAGTTACATACATAACATACCTACAGTGACCAGTTAATAGTCAACTGTCTGCAGCTAAATTCTCATTGTAGACTGGGAGTTGATATTACTCATATCATTGGCTATTTAGAAACATGAACTACCATATCACCAAACACTTTAATACAGAATGTTAGGCTGGGTACACACCAGCAGACCGAGGTCGGACGAACGGGCGATCGGACATGACGGTAAATCACTGTCGGTCGCATGCACAGTTGGCCACGACCGACAGTCATTTGTCCAGACCGATCGCTCGCTAGCAGCAAACGCTCGGTCGGGACAAATAATGGGTCCGTGTGTACCCAGCCTTATAATGTTCTGATTAGGGGTGTGACACTCAAACTCTTGCTGTTTGCGCTGTTCTGTAGTACTGTTGCACTGTATGTGTCTTGAACTGGGTTTGATGCTGCTACACTGACCTCTTCTGGACATTTTTGGCTATTACATGTTTGTGCGATTGTGTTTGTGCATTTTTAGGTTTGTGTCATTTAAACCAAACTAATTGCATCAGGTTTTGTTCTTTTAATATAATTTTATTGAAAAGATTTTCAGTTATTACAACTTAACAATCATCAGAAAACCCAGTCTTCCTACCTTACCCCCTTCCTTTCCCTAGTTTGGAAACTTTGTTGATGAAATTATCTAATGTTTTGAAAAAAAACCCCAAATACCTGAATATTGGTCACACCAACATATTGTCTCGTGTGTGCCTAGAATAAGGCCTATGCAGATGTTCGATTTTCCCATTTGCAATGGAATGGATCCCTGATGACACCGACCCAGTTGCCACCCCTGTGCGATTGTGGTCCAAATTGGCCAATTTGGCACATTGCACATCCGTACATTACTAATCTCCTGGAATGTTTCCCATTTATTAACTTTAACGCTTTAAACACATTCAAGGTCGTTGGAATTTATTCTCCTTTCCAGTTCCTTTCTACCGTTTTTAATGTAGGATTTGGTAAAAGAATGTACCCAGTAATACATGACGTGGACTTGATTATTTCCCCCCAAAAGATGAATTAATCTTAGCAGGACCCCCCCAATCAAAAGTTTTATAGACAGGTCAGAGGAACTGCGACGGGGGCTGCGTGTGCTCCAACATAGGCATGCCTCCATCTCGGATGGTGGGAACAATGTATTGTGTCAGAAGTTATTGTAGAACTTCCACAGGGGGAGGAGGAACTCATGCGGGTACGTTACGTAGATGACGTCCTCCTCCTGTGGAAAGGTACGGTCAAAGGACTTGTAGGGTTTATTAATAAACTAAACATCAATGACCTTAATATAAAATTACCTAAAAATATGATTTTGAAAAGGTTAACTTCCTTGACCTTTCTATCTATATTAAGGGTAACCAACTGAGGACCTGTATGCGCAGGAAACATACAGCTGTGAATTATCTTCTTTTAGCAACAAGCCCCCATCCACCCAGTCTAATAAAGGGCATACCAAAAGGCCAGTTCTTAAGGATTAAGAGAAACTGTTCTGAGGAGCTGGTATTTCAAAAACAGGCAGAGGAACTGGCGAATATTTTTAGGGAGAGGGGATATAGTGAAATAGATGTGAGGAAGGGATACTCAAAAGCAGTAAGAGCAGGAAGACAGAGTTTATTAAAGGGTAAAACAGATGTGCACCATAAGTATGGGGATGAAAGCTGGATGCCAACAATAAAGTGAGGTTTATATCCACCTACAACCAAGAGTGGAGATCCGTGTGTAAGATACTGAAACAACATTGGTCCCTTCTCTATGATGACAAAGATCTAAAAGATCTGGTGGGCCACTTTCCAGCCATGACGGCAAGAAGGGCCCAGAAGAGAGAGATAAACTTTCCCCTAGTTGTAGATCCCAAAAATGAGGGATAAACTTTCCCCTAGTTGTAGATCCCAAAAATGAGGGTTGTAGGTGGCTTGTTAATGAAAAGTGGAACGGGAATAAGAAGTGTGGAGGTGCAAAGTGTGCTCTAAATTGGACGAAAATTTTTTTTGTGATATTGAGAGGGGGTAAAAAATATCATATTCAGGAAGTGATTACATGTCAAACCAAAAGTGTAATTTCTATGATCATTTGTGGGTGTGGGGAAAAGTATATAGGGAAAACCATATGCCCCCTCAAATTGAAGATTTATGAACATAATAGAGCTATTTTAGCTAATGATATAGAGTACATGTGTGAAATACATAAAAATGATAGATTAGTAGGTTGGTCCTTATGTGGACTTGAAAAAATCTCCCTGGGGTTGAGAGGTGACGACCTAAATAAAATATTGTTGCAACGTGAACTCAGATGGATTTATAATATGAATAATCAAGAACCAGAAGGTTTAAATGAAGCTGTGCTCTTTCCTTGCTTTTGTGATATTAGTGGTGGATACTTGTGGATATTGGGTGTGACATCTTTCGGTGACATCATTGATGGCGAGACGGGGGATGTCACATTCCGGACTAATAAGGAGAATGCTGTTTTGTAACTAACATTCATGATGGATATGCAATCATAATAAAAATATACTAGTAAATGGTTTATGCCCCTTTAAAATTACCCTTTAATGACTGTGCCATATCGCTTTAAATTGGACACTTAAAAAAACCACACAGACTCCCAACCAATGAGAGACCCTGAGGAAGCCCCATCATCAATCCGGAAGTAGGGTCGAAACACGTGTCGGTCAGTGATGGCTGCATCCACCTAAAAGTGCCACAAACTTACAGAGTGTTTAGATGTTCTCATTAGGTACTGCGGGGACACGAGGACTGTATTTGGATTGCTAGCTCGAAGGGTAATGAAGGGATGAAGAGTGTGGCCATCGGTAACTTATCACACTAGTTTATAAAGCACTATAAGCTATGCACCCTGCAGACTCTGAGTATATATAAAATATGCACCCTGCAGACTCTGAGTATATATAAGCTATGCACCCTGCAG